>VXAB01012884.1:36830-46967 GCA_013399175.1 Odontophorus gujanensis
TATATCTACACAGATGAAATGTGAACACTGGAAAAATGTTATAGCAAACAAAGAACAGAAGAGGTCAAGGTGAGCCCAAGAGGTCCTGGGCCTGTTAGGTCAGTACAAAGATTGGTCATTTAATAATATATAAAAAATACTGAGCAACAGAGAAAAGTTATGAAATTCAAACAATTTTTAAAGCTTTTGTTTGTTTGTTTGCTTGTTTACTTTCCAAATCCTGAATGGGAAAAGAAGAATTAAACACTATGTTATATATCTGGTTAATAGGATAGTCTACAGATTCATTCTTCAGATATGCCATACAATGTAAAAGTGATTAATTAAAATAGCTGTGTTTGAGACTACTTAGACAACAGGCAGCTAATAGCAATGTGAATTAAAACCCATTGGATTACTATGGGGATTAGATTTTGTACGTGGACTATTATTCAGTGCTGCTTAATGAAAAAAAGCTGATGTGAAATCATAGATTCATAGATTCATAGATGCATTAGGTTGGAAAGGACCTACAAGATCATCTAGTCCAACCATGAACCTAAATATTGCATAGTAAGTGACATAAATCAAATGCTTAGCATCACTTTGTATAAGAACAATTTTCACGCATTTGAAAACTGGAAAAAAAAAAAAAAAGACAAAGAAAAATATAAGTATGGAAAGTTTTTGTTAAAAGTGGGAAGTTATGGTCATATTGGGTAGGTGGGTCTTGAGTGAGAAGGCTTTTGGCAGCAAAACTCCAGGAATGTCCCTTAACAGCCCCATCAAAGGGTACAGCTGAGCTCATCAGTGATGCTGACCTGTGAAAATGCACTTAAGAAAGGGCAAAAATGCCAGACAAGAAGTGAGGAGTGCAAGGAAAAAAAAAATGTGTGAGGAACAGCCATACAACATCAGGCTGAGAGAAGTCAGAAGAAAAGGAGGAGGTGCACTGGAAGAGAGATTTCCCTGTAGCCAATGGAGAGGAACACAATGGATATTTCCTGAAAGAAACTGCAGCTTGTGAACATCCCACAGAAGAGCAGGTATATCCTTCAGGTCTGCAGCCTGTGGGATAAGCCAGAATGGAACAGGGAAGTACTGTGAAGAAGGAATGGCAAGGAGGAATTGTTGTGGACAGCCCTCATTCCCCATCCCCTTGTGCTGCTCAGAGCAGACAGAGAGGTGGTGCAGTCAGAAAGGAAGGAGTGAAGTTGAGCCTCAGAAATACTCAGAGAATGTGGAAGAAATATGTTGTTTTGTCTGTTTTGTTTGTTTGTTTGTTTCCTCACTAACCAAAACTATTTTAACAGCAAATAATTTTTCCCCAAGCCAAGTCTGTTTCGCTTGTGTTGCTAACTGGTTGCTCCCTGTCCTTATCTTCACCCACTGGGTTTTTATTCATATCTTCTTCCCTGTCCTGTTGAAGAGAAGCAGTGCCAAAGGGACTGGGTGGGGATCTGGCAGCCAGCCAAAGTTCACCCACCACAATGGTCTAAATCCATACTGGATGAGAGATGGAGTTAACAATCAGTAAAGCAACGTAGGAGGCGGCCCAAGTCCTAGATATAGTGACTAAAACTGAACTTACAAATAGTACAGAATCTGTGTTTCTCTCTTTTTCTGAAGTATATTATGAAATGTTATTGTGTGTTCATCAAATTTAACCAAAGAGAGCCTTCATAAAGTAAGTATGAAAATTAAGAATGGGCTGGGTGTCTCTTTCAAATAAATTAGGCTGTTCTTGGTTTACAGCAGCCAAAGGGAATCATAACATCCTGACATTTGGGGTTCGCAAAGATGGTGGAGAAAACTGGCAGAATAAAGTGATTATAGATAGCAATATCACTGTGTTATTTTGAACACAGAAAGACCAGTTTAAAATGCATAAAATGTAGCAAATGATTCATCAGTTTTCATTGGGGTTGGAGAGCTTCTCATAAAAAAAACGCATTAACAACATGACTGCCATGGAACATAATTTGAAAACCATTTTACTATAATGTTATCAATAAAAAAGAAATGTGAATATTCCCAGAAAAAAAATAGAACACTTGTCATAATCTAATTGGCAGAGACTCGAATTGACTGGGGAACCATCAGGCTGCAGCTATTGGGAATGATTGGGAATGCTGGGAACACAATACAGCTGCAACCTGACAGCACTGGGAGCTCTGGAATAGGCAGTAGAGCTGAAAGGATTGTCTAATTATAAAGATTATTTATTGTAAATCTGGTAACCAGAGAGCAAATGGAAACCAAAGTGCTGACGGAATATATTGGATAGAATAACATTTTATTCACTATAAAATATGAGAAATAGTAGAGAAATTGAGGCTTAGAGGAATAGGAATAAAAAAATAATAATTTTGGTTTTTATTATGTTCTGTCTATGACAGCTACGTCCTCCTACTCCTGACTAAGAGCTATTATGGTATCCTCTCACTGGAGTGTTTGAGCAGTTTATCATCACTATCGTTATAACTTGCAATGTAATGGGCAGTTTTTTGAAAATCATACCTATTTATTACTTCACCTTGGTGAACTTATTTTTCTCTCCTCTGATACGCTCATTACTGTTACAGAATAGATAAAATCAGCATTCAGAAAGTCCTACATATACTTTTTTCCCCCATTCGTTTAATTTTAAAGCATAGGTTCAATCTGTATTAAATAAGGTTCCACGAACCTTATGCCACCATGTCCTACCGTGACTTATGCTGGAAAAGACAAAAAGGAGAAATAAGATAACAAAATTCTCTCCTATAAATTGTTGAGTAATGGACTAATTGATCCAGAATCATATCCATATTTTTGTGCTTAATATTCCTCAAGGTCTTTTAGTGAACTTTTCTCCTATATATTTTCCTAATGATTATTTTCAACAAGGCATACAGTTGGTATCTAAGACACCTATGATAATAAACTCCAAAATATATTCAAATATGATCTCCTTTTCTTGGCTGTAGAACTTCTATGATGCAATCTCAGTGGATTCTTCCTATTTTTTTTAATGAAAAATACTGAAAATGGGTCCCTAGTTACCTTCTATTTGAGACTTTTTATAATGTCTTCATTCTTCTTATCTTTGCCAAGCAAAAGAATCTCAGTTTATTTAATGTATACACTTGCAGCATAAAATTGATCAAATTTTTATATTTCCAGTCATATCTGTTCCTCTTCTACATTTGTTATTCAGGTCTTTTATGCTTCCGTGCTTTTACACAGCAGCACAGTGATACATTCTGTCTTGTTCTCTATTCTTTTTCTAATTCTTAACTAATGCTTGCTTTCTGAACCATCACTAAGCACTGGAGTGATATTTTCCCATAAGTATTCAGAATGATTTCAAGTGTGTTTTTTGATGCTAGCCTAACATTAGAATTTGCCACATTATAAAAGTAACAATCTAAATCTGCTTTTCAGGAAATGACTTAAATTTATCATTGATCAACCTCATTTGCCATGTTTTTGTTCAGCCACACATCATTGTGGAAGTTTTCTGAAACAATTCACGGCCTTCTTGTTCTCCATTTTGGGCACTATTACATATAATGACTTACTCATATGCGCTTCGGCAGTTTGCTCTAAAATGAAAGTTCACTTTGAACTACATATATCTCATGCTCTGTAAAAGATACAGCGTAAGAAAAAGGGCCTGCATATACTGAAACATACTTTTTTACATCTGACATTCTCCTATTCAAATATATACGTTTATGCATATTTATGTATTTACATTTTAGATTATTTTTGATACATGACAATTTGATATATTGAAAAATGATAAATTGTTACCACATTGTTCATTGTCCATACAGAATATTAATTACTCTTTCTTTTCTACATTGAGTTTTGTTTTTCCTAATCCTACAAAAAAAAAAAAAAAGTTTCTCTAAAATCTGAAAGTAGATTTTGACTTTTATTTATTCTATATTATCAACTTTAAAATGATAATTCTGTCCTTGCTAAAGAGTTCATATTCAAAAATCACCTTCTTGCTGTTTTTCATGACATGGTAAAAGTGCTGTAGTCCATTTGCAAATATAAAATTGAGATTACCCCAGCATTACAAACTCCCAGTCAGCTGAAGTATATAATGCCAGCTCCCACTTGGGTAACCAAACATCTGATGTTATGCTCTGCCATCTGGACTCACTGTTGCTAGAACTGCTTGCAGAGGTGCCTGGGAGCCAGAGGCTGCACAAATTCTTCGTCCCTTCCTTCTGCCTCAAAAGATCTGCTAAAGAAGGGAACTGTAATGGTGCAGTGGATAACAGTGTACCTACACCCTGCTATTGAAATAAGTTTTTACCTTCCTGTCTTGTTTAATAGACCACCAAAATAGCAGCAATGTTAAATGTTCCCAATTTCTAATCTAACATACTGAATATTTTTAAAATACAGTCACAGATGTATTTAAAAATAGCGTTTTTGAAAGAAAGATAAATAAATTTTTATTATTCCATATCCAGTGTTAAAAAATAGATGAGAAACTAATGAGATCTACATTTTCCTTCTCTACTTGTGTTAATCTTGAATAGTTTTAATTCTCACATCTGCTGTTTATTCAGAATCTAGTTTCTCATTTTCCCATTTACATAGAATCATAGACTCACAGATCACCAATGCTGGAAAAAGACCTTCAATGCCTACCATACACATATCACCAAGATTTCTTATTAAATCAAATCCCTCAGTATAACATCTAAACATTTCTTGAACACCTCCAGGGTTGCTAACTCCACCAGCCCCCAAGGAAGCCTGTTCCAGTGCCTGACCACTCTTTAGGAAAAAAAAGAATTTCCTAACATCTGTTCTGAATCTCCCCTGGCACAGATTTAGGTGATTCTCTCTATTCCTATTGCTAGTGACACAGGAGAAGAGGCCAATCCCCATCTCACTACAGCCTCCCTTCAGAGAGCAGTATAGAGTGATAAAAACTCCCTAGACTCCTCAGACTAAATAACATCAGTTCCCTCAGCCGCTCCTCACAAGACTTCTGCTTCAGATACCTCACAGCTTTGTTGCCCTTCTCTGGAAACACTCCAGGGCCTCGATGTCACTCTTGTAGCAAGGCGGCCACAGCTGAACACAGTACTTGAGGTGCAGGCTCACCAGAGATGAGTCCAGGGGGACAAATACTTCCCTGCTTATGCTGGCTACAAGCAGATCTCTGATACAAGCCAGGATGCTGTGGGTGCCAGCCACCCTGGGAAAGGATCCCCTTCCTAAGCCAGAGAGTATGGAGGGGATGTCCAGCCTTGTGCATGGAGCTGGCTGCAAAGGAGGCAGCACCAGGCAACTCCCCTCAGTGCACACTCTGCCACCGCTCCTGCCTCTGCCTGATTTCACACTTGGTGCCAATCACGTGCACTTTACTCACCTCCTGCTCATGGGTTGCGGTTTCCACTCCCTTTGTGCATGCGGTTGAATGCCCCATCTTGGGTCCGGGATCAGCCAGGACAGAGTCAAGGTAAGATTTCTTCATAATTTACCATCCACATCATGGAAGCTTCCATCCCCAGGGAGCTGCCTGGAGCTGGCAGCCCCGTGCCTCTCCTATTGCTGTCCCTTCATGCAGCTGCAGGTGAAAGCCCTGCGCAGAGCCCGAAGCGCCCTCCTGATGACAGCTGGGATTCGGCGGTGAGTCGCTGCGTGTGGTGTGTCAGTGGTACCTGTGGGGGACAGAGAGCTGTAGGCAAGGGGTAGGAGCAAGGCCCTGCCTGCCCCCAGTACCATGAAATTTCCCTTGGAGGAGTGGCCCGGATATGGCAAGGAACACACTGCTGCCAGCCTCCGTGGCACCTGGTGGGCCACCTGAGCTTGGCAGACCCCCACCCTGGGATGGCTTTCTGCCCGGGGACGTACCTGGGCCATCCTCTGGCGCATCTTTGAAGCACTCGGAGATGTGCTCAACTTCTCCAGCCTCGGCAGAAACCTGTGTGGAGAGAACAAAACCACAGCCCTGTACGCCACTGGCTGGTGATGCTGTGGGTGCTAGGGTCCCAGGGAAGGGATCCCCTTTCCACACCCCTCACTTGAAGGCAAGGCAGGGACCACACAGGGGTTGTCTGCCCTAATGCGTTAAGCTGGCTGGAAAGGAGACAACACCAGGCATCCCCCTGCAGCGCACACTCCAGGCACCGCTCCTGCCTCTGCCTCGATTTCATGCCTGGTGTCAAGCACACGTGCCTTGCTCACCTCATGCTGAGGGTCTGCATCTTCTGCTCCCTCACATGCTGACATGTGCCCCTCATGCCTGGGACCTTCAGGCACAGGGGAAGCTGAAGGCGTGGCCTCAGTCTCTCCAGATGAGGTATTGGATGAGCTTGCTGTGCCCCAGACTGCCTCTGTTTCAGAGTCTTCCTTGGAGTTGGATTCCCATTCTTTCTCCATAACCTCCAGCATTGAAGGGTAAATACGGGAGGGCAGGGGCATGTCGTCACCTGTCACTGCAGTGTCCCTCCCATCCTGCTTGCCCTCATCTGTTTCCACAGTGTCCCTGGCCTCCTGCATGTCCTCAGCAGTGCTGGCAAAACTGTCACTGTAATCAGAGGACTCGTTATGCACAAGTGACAGTCTAGGAGACCACCTTCGGCGGAGACAAAGGTGATGAAGCCAAAACGAAACCCAAGTCTGTGATGGCCGGGTGTCCGGAATGCCCCAAACAGTGCCAGCAGTACTGAAAGCATCACCTCTTGATGGGAGCCTTCGCCATCTGAGCCTTCTCACTTTCGTCGGCCAGGAAATGTTCCAGTTAGAGATGTTCTGCTGCATTGAGTCCTCATCACGGATTCTCCGGATTGCTGGGTGAATTGGAGGGTTACCATAGGCGTCCCTGTCAGCCTCTCTGGGATCTTGCAATCTCCATGCTTCTCCCAGAGCTTGCCCAGATGATTCTGGCATGGCCATAGCTCCTTTTTCTCTTTCTCCTCCCTCAGACACTGAAGAGAGTGATGCTGAACTGGCCTCATCTGGAGAACATGAAGACTCGGAAGAATCTGAGCTTTCAGTATTGTCAGGAACTGAAGCGGACAGAGGCTCAGGGTGTCCTGCCAGCCTGGGACCAGCACTGGGAAAAGAAGCTGAACATGCAGTGTCTGCTTCTGGTTCCTCAGATGGGCTCTGCAGATCACCAGATTCTGCAGTTTCTCCCTCAGTGATCTCTTCCGAAATTTGCTGCACAGCCTGAACATCCGTCGTTTGGGAATCATCAGAGACAGGGATTTCGCCCTCAGGCCTCAGTGTTGTGGCACAATTGCCCAGCATGCCCTGAGAAGCATCAGCAGTGCTGGCACTGTCATCTTCTGCTTGGAGCGTGAGAAGCCTGGGCATGCTCACGCTGCTCGGCCCGGACGTGTTCCTACTGGACAACATCAGCTCCTTCCTTGCCTCCTCAAAGATTCTCCGGAATGTTGCCCGAATTTCAGAATAGGCACGGGTCTTCCAGCTCGTGTCTCCGGGATCTTGCAATCTTGGTGTTTCTCCCAGATCACGTGTGGAGGACTCAGGCATGGCATTAGCTGGCTGTTCTCTTTCTCCTTCCTTGCACACAGATGGGATGACGGGTGCTTCACTGGACACCTCCACCGAGGGCACTGCCTTGGAAGAATCTGAGCTCTCTGCACCTTCAAGCACGGATGCGGGCAGAGGCTCAGAATGTCCTGCAGGCCTGGGACCAGCATCCGGAAGAGAAGCTGAGCGCACAGTGTCCGCCTCATCAGATGGGTCAAGAGATGCACTCCACAGTTTGCCAGATGAGCAGCCTGTGGGTTCCCTGTCCACAGTCTCTTCCAGCTCCTGCAGCTCTACTTGCACTCCAACATCCCTGGTTTGGGAGTCAGCAGGGGCGGGAACCTGGCCCTCAGCCCTCGATGTCGCCGAGCATACGCCCAGTGTTCCCTGAGCAGTGTCAGCAGCACTTGGGCGTAGGGGTACAAGACGCCTGGGCAGGCTCACACTCTTTGACGGGGACGTGTTTGAGCTGGACAACGTCGGCTGTGCTGGTTGAGGTCTCAGGACGAGCTGTGGGAGCGTGCCGTGCCTAACGCCCTTGGCAGGCGTGTGGCGCCTCTGTTCTGCCGGCTGCGCGACGAATTTCGGGCTGCCAGCTGCAGCACGGCCCGGGAACAGCTCGCGGCTTTCCTTGGGTCTGCTGCGCAGAGGCACACGAACGGCTGAGTTGACTTGCGCAGCTGAACCCCGCCGCTCAGCTCTTGCTGCCCCGTCCTGCACACGCAAGGGGCGCTGAGGACTTGGGGCAAGCTCCGGGAGCCTGCTGTCTCTAAGCCCCGTGGTGCGCGCTCTGCCTCTTGCAGAAGTGCTGGAGGCTGCTGCTTGCAGAGGGGGCAGCTTGGAGCCATTGGAAGAGCCTGCCCCGTGCTGGGGTGCGGCTGCCGGCATCGCTGCCTGCCTCGAGCGGCGCGGTAAGGCCGGTGGAGGCTGTCTCCTTTGCTCGCCGCCAGTGCTGAAGTCCAGCAACATGACGATCATTGGATCATCCTCCTGCAAGAGAAGCCAAGGAGAAACAGCAAGTGAGCGAGGCCCTTTCCGCTCCCACTCCACGGAGCACCGAGAGCAGCGCTCAGTCCGCGGGTGGCTGCCACCCCGCTCCCCACAGCCCAAGCGCCAGGGGGCCCGGTACCACGGCCGGGCAGCCTACTGCGGCAGCCCTCTGTGCGTGCCTGGACAGTGTGGCTGGATGTGGACGGACGTGGATATGTGAGTGTGTGTCAGTTGTGGCCCAGGGCATGCCCCGGAACGGGGCCGGGGCTGGGGCCGGCAGGAGCTGTGCCCTGGCCAGAGGCGCTCAGGGCGCACCACCTCACCCCGCTCGCTGCCGTGCCCTCCCTCTCCCCCTCTCCCTCCCTCCCCGGCCCGCACCTGGCGGCGTTCCTGCACGCGTGGCAGCCCAGTGTCGGGCTGGGAGTGTTCCTCCTCCTCCTCGTGCTCGTCGCTCATCTCTGCGTCCTCTCACGCAGACACAGTCGCGGGCACCCAGGGGAGCTGCCGCCTCCTCGCGGAGCCGCTCTCCTGAGAGTGAGCGGCACGACGACTCTGGCCCCTCAAGGCGGCCCCGCCTCACAGGCCCAGCCCCGCGTCACAATGGCCTTTGGGCACGACGCCGGCCCGTGTCACAAAGCCCGGGCGGTTCCCGTGGAGCCTCCCTCCGCGGCCCTCTCCTGGCAGCCCCGCACGCAGTCACCGGCTCGCAGCAAGGTGTGGCTCGCGGGGCACCTCTCCGCTTCGCTCCCTCTTCCCTCGGCCATCTCCGTGTTCCGCCACCGCACCTTTCCCCATCGGTGCCATCGCTGTCACTGATGAGCTCGCCCTCGGCTGTACTCAGCCTGAGTGTCCCCTGGCGTAACTCCACGCCATTCCCTCTAGTCCTGTCGCTAGTTCCGTTCCACTAGACGAGACAAGACACCCATCCCCACTTCACTGCCGCCTCCCTTCGGGCAGTCCTACACAGCACTGAGCTCTCCCCTGAGCCTCCTCTTCTCCACACTCCACAACCCCAGCTCCCTCAGCCGCTCCTCACAAGTAAGGCCTGTGCTCCGACCCTTCACTACCTTCGCTGCCCTTCTCTGCGCGCGCTCCAGGGCCTCGATGTCTTCCTTGCAGTGAGGGGCCTAAAACTGAACGCACTACTCGACGTGCAGCCTCACCAGAGCTCAGTCCAGGAGACAATTACTTGCCCTCTCCTGCTGGCAACGCTATTTCTGATACGAGCCAGGATGACATTGGCTTTCTTGGCCACCTGGCCACACTGCTGGCTCATGTTCAACCGACCGCTGACCGATGCGCCCAGGTCCATTTCTTCCACACACTCTTCCAGACACTCTGCCCCAGGCCTGTAGCGTTGCCTGGCATTGTTGTGGCTAAAGTGCAGGCCCGGCACTTGGTCTTGGTGAACCTCATCCCACTGGCTTCAGCCCAGCAATACAGCCTATCCAGGTCACCCTGTAGCGCCTCGCTACCCCCAGGCAGATCAACACTTCCAGCCAACTTGGTGTCATCTGCTACCTGACTGAGAGTGCACTCAGTACCCTCGTCCAGTTCATCAGTAAAGATACTGAAGAGCACTGGCCCCAGTACCGACCCCTGGGGGTCACTGCTTGTGACCGGTTGTCAGCTGGATTTAACTCTGTTCAC
>VXAB01012885.1:0-10580 GCA_013399175.1 Odontophorus gujanensis
TCATAAAACCATGACAGACCTCACTGCATATAAATCAGTAGAATTTAGCCTACAGAATCATGTTTATCTCTAGGAGAAAAAGCACTGTTTTTTCCAGTAATATTAAACAAGGAATGACTGTAGCCAAAGTTTGCACGTGTAGAAGGAGTACAGTCTCAACCATTTTTGTCACCCTGTAGGCATGATACTGTAACATATAATTAGATTTCTACTAGGTAGTTAATCATAGAGGCTGGTTTCAGTGTCTGGCTGCCACTGACATTTTTACTGTTAAAGAAAAAATTGTTCATAGTTTCAATTTCATATTCATGAATATCTGTGTTTGGGAGCGACCTAGGACACATAACCCTACATTTTTATGGTGTCATGCTCAAAGGATCAATACATTTAAATTCTTCTATTTGGAAAAAAAAAAGTAGAGAACATTTTATCTGTTTGTTCTGACAGCTTCCTAGTTTAGTTACCTCATGATTATGTTGAGAGTTACCTCTATTCATTCTGTGTTGATAATGGGCTCAGATCATAGATTAGAAGAAACACTGGTCACAGAAGCCTATAGTTGAAGAAAGCTAATAAATTATGCGTGGATCATGTGTATTTCTAATAGAGCAGTGTGTCAAATATATTTTCATACTGATAGGTAATAATACTTCTTAAATAATTGATTAAGACA
Source organism: Odontophorus gujanensis (assembly GCA_013399175.1). Lineage (NCBI taxonomy): Eukaryota > Metazoa > Chordata > Aves > Galliformes > Odontophoridae > Odontophorus > Odontophorus gujanensis. The sequence goes on from VXAB01012885.1 coordinate 674, forward strand.
ACCTGGTCATTGGGAGGCATATTTCCAGGAAAGAAAATGATTGCTTTCCATGGCATGGAAGTCACCTTGGAAGAAGGCACCTTTGTGTTCCACTGATCTATAAGAATAACCATATGGGGACTGAAAAGGAGAATAGAGCAGAATTGGATGGCAGAACAGAGATTTATCTCCTAGGGACTTACAAGGTAAAGAAATTGAATGAAATCCTGGCCTTCCTGAGATCTCCTACAAAACTCTTATTTACTTGGACAGGATTTAAACTAAGAAATCTGTAGTTTATCTGTAAACTCAACCAGAACTCTGATTTTAAAAATCCAAGTAGACAAATTCATAGTTATTTAAATACAGGATAGTAATCTAAAGACTTTAACCCTGATATGAAATAACTCATTTTCCAATCCTCAGCCTTTTTAGACCACTGCTAGCTTGAGGGGATTTGTTACACTTGGATGAAATATCTGAGACAAAAAGCTCAACGAATCATGCAAAATGCAGAGAAAGTGCTGGGAGATGCAGAGGGAAAGATTGCCTGTTAGGGGATTATATGGAAAGGAGAGTGGAAAGGAATAATTTTTTGAATACATAAGACTATCACCTGAAACAAAAACCTCCAGCTCTACTAAAATGAGACTTCAGGGAAAACTAATTTTAAATTCTGTTTTTCCATGTCCCCTTGTATAGGGGTTCATGTCAGATCTACGGCTATTAATGATGAAACCTTCCCCTGCTAAGAGCTATTACTAGGCCTGTGGCTCTAAATCTCACTTAAACTTTCCAAATTGGGTGTAAGCAAGACAATAAAATGCTCTGTGCTATTGTGAATAATGCCAGAGAGCACATTTTCAAGTTTTTATAATGAGATAGAAATACAATTCATTTTTTTCTTCAAATGAGCATTGAAATGTTCTCACCATGGGTCAACAATGTCCCATTGTTTTGCTATCACCTGCACGCTTTAGGCAAATATTTCATATTCAATTGCTATACTACATGGGCTTGTTATACAGAGAGTTGTCTGAGTTAGGTTACATTTATATTCAAATGACAAGTCAGGATTCATTTTTTAAAAGATCCTTTGATAACACTAAATAGCCTGATTAGAAATATATCATTATGGTACATTATGTCAACCAAATCTTTATGAGGCAGCATTCAGACTGCCTTTAATGTTTATCTTCAGTGACGTCCAGAAACGGAGACTGCAGCCAAGCATGATCATGCTGAGAATGGAAATTTGAGGAGTTTTTTTCATTTACAATGAACACACCCAGCTGGGAGCACAGCTGCTAACTGGGGAGCCAAAGCTCTAGCTTCCTGCTACCTGGGAGGGTCTAATTACAAAACCACCTAGACTGCCACTCAAAACTACAAATACAGGGTCAGGAATAACTTAGAGATGGTTCAGAACGCTACCAAAATAAAGTATCTGAAACAATATCGTATCACTAAGCAGTAGGAATGTTTTCTACAGGAATATAAATCTAAAGAGCTACTATATGAAGCTAAAGTAATACACTTCCAGGAGTATTTAACTTCAAAATCCTAATTAACCCAGTTTGCCTGATCACATTTTACAAAGCCATTTCAAAAAAGATAATGGGAAAAAAGGAAAAAAATTAAAGGACACCAATTCAGTCCATGATCTCTTATAAGAGGAAGTTTAATACCAAAAAAAGGCAGTCCCTTTCAGTCCACCTTATTTGGAAGATATCATTAGATGAAGATCAAGAAAATCATACAGAAATGTACCACATGTAAGTCCATCTTCCTTATTTTGTTATAAGAACAAATGCTACAATAAACTAGGAAGGAAAACTGTCTTCACTATATTTAGATATTCATGTAATTGCAGTGCAATTTCCTGCATTTTGGGAGGCTTTAAGATAGTACAGGAAAAAGATAAAAAATAAAACTGAATGTAATTAGTGACTAATGAGATGCTGAAAAGCATGGATGAGTAGTTCCAACCCCTACTCTAGGAGTTGGGATTGGTTTACTCTGTTCAGTCTGTATCAGTAACTATGTTTCTTTATTCATCTACGAGAAAAGGCCTTACTCTGCTAAGTCCCTTCACTTCACAAAATCATAAATACTGTATCAATAAGGTATACTTTACCATATAGTTTTGGCATGTGGCTTTCTATCCGGCAATTTAAACTATATTATAGACAGCATATACTATCAAGGTTTGCTAATTAAATCACTCAGTTTTGTCTTTCCTCTTTCAGTCCATTTTTTCCTATTTTTTCATTTTTCCCCAGTGTCAGGTACAACTTGACACAAAGGCTTAAAAATAGAACATTTAATTATTGTACACATTGTACTGTACAGAAAATAAGCAAACTAATGGAAACCCAAACATTTAACACAGATAATAGAAATTTAATGTGTTTTCTCCAATAAGATTCATGCATGTTTAGAAAACCAGTGAAGTAATTAATCAATTAGCAAGTGACAAACAGCAGAAGATAGCAACCAACTGGACAGTGCATGATATAATGAGGGAAACAATTTCCTTGTATATTAAGTCAGTGTATAGGTTTCTTGGATTCACAGTTTTACTCCATGGTGTGATTTTTAGCTTCTAGCAGTTGTTTTTTTTTTTTTTTTTTTTCTTCAAACCACTCTGATATACAACAACAAACACAGAGCTGAGCTACATGACTGAGTGTACCCAGTCCCTGGAAGAGGGGGAAACAGAAATAGCTGGAGGTGGCCACTGGGGGAAAATTTCTGTAATAAGAGAAAATATCCTTTTCTATTCCTCAGTCTCACTCATTTTTATTTATTTATATGGGGGGAGGGAGAGGGGGGAGGAGGGGTGCTTTTGCAGCAGGAAGAATTAAGAATGGAGAAACAATTTGAGAAGCCAAAAACCTTCCCAGAGATGTTTTAATACTTTTAGTTTAGGGTTACCTTGACTGAAATTTCACCAAACACTGAAGCTTGCAAGATAGAATAGTGGGGAACTCCAGTAAATTTCCACTTCCTTTCTACCTTGAAGCATTTTGATCATTCCTGAGTTCTTTAGATTCAACAATCTGAAGACTTACCACTATCTGACAATCTTGTAGCATTTTATGAAGTGCAGTCCTCCAGATCAAGCCACTGTATGTTGTTGTAATGTGCTTCTGGTATACAGAATGCAATGTGTATACTCTGCTTCTGTGCAGTTGCAGAAGGTTCAGACGATCTAAGGAAATCGAGCAATGCCCAAGCTACGTTAAAATGAGATTTGGATACTCTCAGCTACAAATTCCATCCAAATGATTGGTTGATCCATAATGATTTTTGGAACAGGAATTTATGATCACCATATTTTTAAAAATGGGGAGCACTGAGAGAATATGTCTAAAGTGCTTATGTCCTTTTCCTTCATGTACTATCATGTCAAACAGCATTAACAGTTCAGGTATTTATCTTCGCTGACAATTTAAAATCTCCACTATATCACTCTTGTCCTCTTCAATCACTTAATCCTATTTTCATTCAAAATTAGAGTAGAATTCTAGATATTTTTCAAACCCATACATCTACAATTAAAGAAAAAATTCTTTCTTTCAGTCTGCTCCCCAATGGTTTTCCTTCATGATAGTATACTAAGGCAATAATTCTCTGAAATACTACATTAACTGCAGTTCTGCCTGATTTCCAAATTCTTGCAGCTTTCCTCAGCACCTTTTGAAGTATATTCACATAGTTGTCCCCATGGCTCTTTGTGGGGTCTCACTGAGAGCTGCTCAGAACATGATTCTGAAAAATGCATGAGGGATCAGCTGTGATAAACAGACTGAAAATAAAAAGAAAATAGTTAAATGAAGAAGATTATTTACACTTCTTTGCTTTATACCACTACACTATGACTCAAGAAGGTTCATGACTCAGGAATAGATGCTGATTTACAAGAATGCAGAGAATAAGTTATATATGCATTTTCACATGTACTATCAGAAGCCAAAGGAAAGTTTACCAATTTTTATTAATTAATCAGCTGCAAATCTGGTTCTCTTATGCACACAAGTGTTCTATTCTTCCTAAGCATTAACTTCCAATTGATATTAGTGGGAACTGTGAGCTTAGTTATGGTAATATAAGTTTAGTTATAGAAAACCATTTTTATGTAGTAAAAAATCTAATTGTAATTTTCTAGTACATAGAAGTGTGTTTTCAGTGGCAGATATCCTTCAGTTTGCACTAACACTACACACAATATAGTATTTCTTTCAATATGAAAATATGTACTACCTTAATATACTTATTCTACCCATTGCTTGATTGATATGTAGCAAACTCATACCATGCTGACCTTCATGAACTCATCTTGAAGATTTCCTCCTGCAAGAAACAGAACTGGAAGTTCACAGTTCTGGTCTCAGTGTTTATGTGGGTTTTGTTGTTGCTTATTTGTTTTTTTTTGGTTTTTTTTTTTGTTTTTTTTTTTGTCGATGTAGCTATTTCTATTGACTTCTAAAATTCTATATCAAATTCTTATTATCTGGAGTTGTAATGCCCTAGCCAAACCTGATACCTGGGATCCCATAAAATTCTTCTGATTCCTATTTTTTCTACTGTAGACATGAAGATAACTGTTAATTGTTCAGCAAGCTCAGATAATTTTCTACCAATAATTATCATCATGGCAACGGTACAGGCAGGAAAATGCCTTCCAAATGTTTCCTGTTTATTTACCATAGGAAATAGCATCCCCATGAAATGTGCTTTACACTAATGGCCAGATGATTTCTTGATGGAAGTGGTCCATGGAGGGGAGTACAGTTCTTACATTCCCTCTGTGTAAACCTGTTATGACAATTCTCAATCTTGTTCATAATCACAGATAAACTCAGACAAAAATGCTGGGCTAAAATCTACCACAGCAATTAAATGGTGAAGATACAATTAATGGAACTTTATTTACTAGTTCCGTGAAAGATTGCTACAGCAGCCAAAAGACACACCTGTATATCATAGAGCAGTGCAACATCTAGCAAAAATGCTTGGTACTGCTGGCTTCCTGGTAAAAATCCCTCTTAAATCACAATAAAAGACTCAATCCCTAACATAATACATTCTGAAAAGAAAAATACAGCCTGCCAGTATCCTGCCTGTAGCTGGGAGGTTGGGAAGATTTCATTCACTGTTTATCAGTGTTTATGTCCATGCCCTTTCTGTACAGATGGAAATGTAGTGAAGCAGAAGCTATTTGGGGAATATAGGCAGGCTAGCAAAGGCTTACAGCAAGATATGAAAATAAAAGGCTCAGTCCTATGTGTTAGAAATGTTAATGCAAAGAAGCTCCAAATCTGGGATGAATCCTTCAATTGTTAAATTATTCTAGTTTTATTTTTGCGGATTTACTAGTCCTGAATTTCTGTTAACAAGAAATATTAATCAAATGTATTTTTTTGTACTCCAGTTACATATAGATGGATAGCTGATCAAGGAGGAAAAATAAAATGTCAAATTACTGTGTCAAAAGGTCTACTGAACATTCACAACAGTATTTATTGGGCCAACGTGGCTTTTATCACACAATTGTCTGACTCCTGTGATAATAAATGTGCTTGACATCTCTCAAAGGACTGAGAGTATGGCCTTGGATGAGGGAGGATATTTTGCTTTCTATTGAATGTGGCTTCTCTATGCAGTCTTTCCAAAGTGTATAATGGAACAAGAATTGAAATTATTAATTGTGTGCATCCAAACATACAGTGGTACTTCTTCTTGAAGGTTATGTACATTGTGGATCCACAAAACAAAGGCAAGAGGAACCCCCTCTATACGGGCCTACAGTCTTGTAAAGCAGTTCTTGGTACAAACAGTTGAGCTGAATAACAGACAAATGAGGGAGAAAAAGAAGTATATGGACATGCTACAGTCCCCAGGGTAGTAGCTTCTTTAGAATCTGCCTTAATCTTTGACTGTCCTCCCTCCACATTTTTTGCGTTACCAGAATCCATATCCACTGCACTGTAATCTGGTCAAGGACTTAACCTGCTCTTTCCCAGCAGAAAACTTACCTAAGAATGATTGCCTCTGCTCCTGCCACAGTTTTATTATCTGCTTATAAAAAGCAAAAAATTGAACTGAAGTAGTTAAAGCAGGTATCTTACTGCTATTTAATTTAAAAAATTAAATGCAAATTTAACACTGAGAATGAAATATCTGTTTAAGGACAGATTCTCTGGAGCCTCTTAAGCCCTCCGCAGATAAATTAAAAAGTCATGACAGATTTCAGTGGTTTATAATCTATTTCTTTCCCTTACTGTTTCCACAAAATGCTTGATGTTAGATGTAAGGAAAAGTTTTTAGATTGCCTTGTCTATACTGTGCCAGGCTTGGATTACATTCACTGGTGTTATGCCAGTTTTCTAGTCACCTCCAGAGCAGCAGCTTATTTTTCCTCTTTGTCAAGGATACTGTTCTATTGGCAAGAATAGTATGAAAAAATATATATACTGCAGTATTTTCTATGGAGACCAGCCAGGAAAAAAAAAAAAAAAAAGATTGAGGTAAGGGAAAGACAGAGGAGAGACAAAGGAGGAAATAATGAAGTAGCAAGGAAAGTACTATAGTAACAGCACGCACATTAAGATGTTAAGAAACAAACAATTTAAGGAAAATAGAAATCTAAAAGAAAAAAAACTAAAATATTACATTAGTAAAAAAACCACCAAGATTCTTTTAATCCTAAAATAGTAATATGCTGGCACACAATTACCAGAATGACAAGATAAGGAAAGCTTCTCATCCTTTTATTATTTTCCTACTCCTTAGTATTTCCCTGCCTTGTACCAATTAAATTCTTCCCCACACTTTTTTTCCTAATTTATTTTTTCCTCATTTAGCCAGGTTGTTTTAAACAGTATTTTACTAGATCATTCAAGCACACCCTCACTGCTGCTTTCTTGCACATTAAAGCAATAGCCACTGTCTTCAACTATTTAGTATTACATTTAGTTTTTATACTTCTCCTTTAAATCATTTTTTTTTTTGTCCTTTTGGACATACATCTGTACTTCCCTAGAAATTCACAAGAAAACTACAAAATACTTCAATATATGCGAAAACTACTATTTTTTTTATTTTTTTTTAATCAGAAGAGCTAAAGGGAAGAATCCGAAGAGCTGCCAATATCCCAGAGCTGGGCGATGCCTGGGAATTTGTTAAGTGAAAATTCCCAGACTATCATTTCTCATCACTAGGTATTACAGGCAAACACATTAAACTAAACCTTTTAGATTTCCTCCCACCAGAATTAATACCATTCTCCCCTTCTCTTTCATGACAGTATCACATGGCATCTTACATTTTCTTGTGACATGCAATGAGTTATTTAATAGAAAAGCAAGCATTTCAGAATACTCTAGAAAATGTCAGAGTAGCAAAGTTCACGCCCTCATGTTTAACATTGTTAAGCTTCAACTTTGCTGCAGCCTAAGTACAGTTCTTTTGTGCAATATTCCAGTCCTCTTAACTGAAAACTTCCCACATCTGATTTTCCCCAAATTTTGCATCAAAAATTGCAGAAGTTCAATCAAAGCTGTAATGCAATCAGTACAATTTTTCTACTTCAGACAAGATTTACATATAGAGATGTCTATTTCTGCTTGCCTGATTGAGCCTGTAGTTTTCAATTGTCTTCAAAAGCAGTGGCAACCGAGTCAGCCAGCAGAAAACTCAGACTCACACATCAGGTTTAGTAGCTCTTTTCATGTTATCTATCAGAAACTTTTTCCAGTATGTTTTATCACAATTGGTAAAAATTGAGGATGAATCTGCCAAACAACTTTCTCACAATATAGGGCCAGACAAAAGAGCATATATTTCATCCATAGCTCTTCTATTTGAGAGAAGAAAATTTGCAACAGCACTAAGGGACTACACTGCATCAAGTACTGATGGGGAAGGGGCACGAGTTGACAGGAGTTCTTAGAGCAGCCTTCAAGAGACGTGGTATGGGGGAAGAAATATAGCAGGTCCTTGCAATATGTATATAAGTAAAATCCAAATAACATCGTACATAACTCACTAGTCTGCTTTGAGCATCTGAAAATTAAAACCTGCTAAATCCTAAGTATACCTGCAACCAGAAGCAGAGGCTGCAACAGAGTATAGCATTAATTATTTTTCCCTCTGATATTGCTTCCAGTATTACCTTTCTCCTAACATTTCTCTGGGCTAGCATCTCTGGGGTTGTACCATTATTTGTAACAGTGAGAGTAGCATTTCAGGTTGGAGACAGTAACTAAATATCATACTGCTTACAGCTGTTTCAGACAAACCAAGGTAAGCTAAGGGGTGAAAATACCAGTAGCTGTTAGAACTTGCTGCATTTATGGTCCAATCAAAATGTTGAATGGAGTCCTCAGGACAAAGCTGAAATGTTCAGCTGTTGCTTAGATACTACTTCCATAGGCATCATATGAAAAATCTACATACAGTGGCATTGAACAGATAAGAGCTCTTAGGCTTAACCTACAGTAGACAGACACAGATCACTTCTGCAAGGTATTTGGGGACGCATAAGGGTTGCAGAGGCAAAGAGAACAGCCCAAGCAAGGGGGTGTTACTAAAAGAAGGAAAATGAATGCTCACCCATCTCTTAAGATCCAGGCTCACAGGGAAGGAACTCCAAGAAAGAGATCTCCAACAAGTGGCCCTTCCTCAGTCGTGGTCAGCCCTTAAATGAGGTCTTCTGGTCACACTGGTGAATCGCCTTCACCTGTGCTTCCAGTGCAGTCTGGATCTTTCCTTCAGGTGTTCGTTCATTCAGTGGTTTAGGCTGTGACTCAACAGTTCCCATACAGGATGGAAGAAATACATGTGGAATGTGTAGAGTACTTACACCCTGAGAAACAAAAATAGATGTGCTTTGCTGGGATGTGTCCTCCATGCATGGATATTTAGGACCAATATCTGAACGAAAATGAGCTACAGTTAGAAAATGCATTAATTTGAGTCACTGTTTATCTGGGTATATTCATGCTGTAATAGGAAGTACACATGAATATCATGTTTGTTTGCCTATGCAGGAGCCTTTTATAATTTGGGACCTGTATGATAAAAGATGAAAAACCAATATCATATCCTGAAGATAGAAAATCTCCTTAGTCACATACACCATTGACTTTATTTCCTACCCCAGAGGAGTTAAATTTGAAATGCTTCACATATTCTATCCAGATTGCCCAAATTATATCTAGTGAAAACTGCTTTACTAAAAATAGGTGCTGCTCTGCATAAGTATTAGATTGGCTCCTGCAATGCCATTTCCTTCCTCTGTGTAAGAAAATAAAAAATTAGATGTGTTTTGCTTTGATAGTATATAAAAAAAAAAGGGGAGGGTGTTGGTTTTTGGTTTTTTTTTGTTTGTTTTTTGACACTCTTAATTGACTTGAAGCAACATGCTGAACAAAGAAAGTTTTATGTGGAGATGACAGTTTCAAATTCACAATACCTCAACACTGACCATTATCTTTTATGTAATTATGGTGACACAGACCAGTCTTCTGATATAAGCTACAAATGCTATAGGATTTTTGATTAAGTCCATTTTGTTCCATTGAGCAAAATGAAATGACTACACAAATTACTGCTTTTTGCCTTTTGTTATATTTTTGTTAATCCCCTGCAGGATAAATGTATGTCTTCATAGGGTTTGCATTAAGAAAACAATTGTGAAAGCAGCAGAAGCAGAGAAGAATTCAGTACTCAGATTATAGTGGCCAAAAGGATGGATAGAAAAATAATTTTGAGTGACAAAAACAGTTATGTATTCTAAGAAGCAGTTCAAAATCTTCCACTTATTTTTCTCTTTGATCTAACTTTTAATTGTTTATTTGGTTCAGCCTTAAGCAACTTCTCTTATTATCAGTTTGTCATTGTAATGTGAGTTATCTTAAAG
>VXAB01012909.1:0-47358 GCA_013399175.1 Odontophorus gujanensis
GGGGGGGGAAGGGAACGGGGGGGCAATTAAAGCGCATCAGCATCTGGGCTGTTGGATTGTTTGAGTCGCGGATTAGTTTTTAATTGAAGCAGCTCTGCCCTTCTCGTGTTCTGGGGGCCGCTCACTATATCTCGGGGGGAGGAGCACATCGCCTCAGGGTCAGGCTTGGTCCCTGACTTGGGTTGGGACCCGAGGTGCCATCAGTGGGACGCGATGGAGCTCTGAGCCCCACGGACGGGTCCCCCCCCGACCCCACAGAGGCCAGGAGGTGAATCCCACCAGCAGGAGGGGCACAGCTGATCCAGACGGCCCCGGATCACGCGGAGCATCACCGCTTCCCGTCCTCCTTCAGCCCATCTCTCGCACCACGGCTGTGTGCATTTAGAAGATAATTAGCACTTCCTCATAACGAATTCCCCCCATTCAGGCCGACAGCTCCTCACTTACTCTCCTCCTAATCCCGTTTAGTACCGGTTGAGTTGTTACCCGTCGGAGCAGACCTGGAGGAAATGCCTTTTTCCCTCCCCCTGGGACACTTCCAAGCTGTCTGACCCCGCTGGCCCCAACGAGCTGCTGCGGCCGCACGCAGGGGACAGCTCTGGGGAGAGCTCTGTGCGCCGAGCGAGGGCCGGCAGCCGCAGGCTCATCCCAGCTGAGTCAGCAGTGGGAGATTCCAGGCTGCAGCCGGAGCATCCCCGCCTGTCTGCTGCTCGGGAAAACGAAAACCAGCGCTGTTGTTCGAGGTGGGGATGGTCGCAGCAGAGGGGTCGCGATGGGGCGGATGCTGCGCTCGAGTGAAAGCGTGCAGAAGGGGTTTGAGAAAGATTTCCTGGTCTCAGTCCGTGCTGCGAAGCCACCTTTGGCTGGAGGGCTGGGGTTCTGGGGTGCCCCACAGGCTGGGAGGGAGATGTCCCCAGCGAGCCGTGGGACCCGCTCTTACCCAGCGGTTTGGGATGGGACACCAACCCCCTCGGCCACCCTGTGCTGCCAGAATGTGGAAAGGTTCCTCGGGAGTGGTTTTGCTAATGAAAGGGGATGTGATGGCTTCAGGAAACCGCTTCAGAAAGAGCCATGAGCTGGTCTGAAAGAGGCTGAGGGATTCAAGAAAGCTCGGGGTCACAGAGGTCTGTGAGCATGTGGATTTGGCTCCAAAATGGGGCTGAGCCCCAGCAGCCCCACACCATGCTCACCGTCCTCTGGGACAGACCCCTCCCCTAAACCACGCCGACCCTCAGCCCTTTGCCCTCTTTGGGATGCCCTCATAGCTCTGTATGCCATTCCTACACCGCGGGGCTCCAGCTGCACCCAGTGAACAGGATGACTCCTCAGCACTGCTCCCAGGGCACCGTTGGCCATTGTGGCTGCTCGAGGGGCTGCACTCCCCTGCACCCACCTCAGCACTGCCTCAACCTCCTCCTCCGCGTGGGGCCATCGGGCCAAGATCAACACCCACCTGGCATGTGCTGCTCTGAGGTCACTGCTGAGGGAAGAGGCCGTCTCGGCATCTGCTGGCTTCTCTCTCTCCCCTGCGCTGGGGAAGGGAAGTCCACGTCACTCCCGGCCTGCAGGAGTGAAGGCTGTGGGGTGGGGGCTTCATAACTGCTCCCACTCCATCCCAGCTATGGGGAGATGCAAAATAAGTGAGGGTGAAGGGATGCTGGGTGCGCACTGCCCGGGTGAGCCTTCATCCCAGGAGCCCTCACATCCTCCAGCACTGGGGCCAGGCTCTGAGGGCTGCATGCCGGAGTAGGGGTGGGGGGTGGGCATGAGCAGGGCTAGCCATGGAAATGCCACAAAGCCCTGTGATCCTTTCAGGTCTGAGACTTCCTGAGGGCTCTGCCATCGTGGGTGGGGGCTTTGGCACGTGCCCCTGCTCAGGGCTGGGCAGGGGATCAGCCGTCAGCTCCAGTTTGCACCCTTCATAGATGAGCCCAGGGGTTCATGGCCATGCTGGGTGCCAGGGCACGGCCACGTTGGGGATGCTGGCCACCAGCCACGTCCAAGAGCACTGTCAGCCTGGCTCTGCTCAGCACCCAGCTGCGTGTGGACGGATGCTGGCCAAGAACGGCCCTGAAGTGTAAGTCGAGTTCAAGCTGCAAATTATTTATTAAAACCAGATGTGCTCGCTCAAAGCTGCCACGAGGAATTTCAGGGCGCTCCAGCCCTGGTAGGCCAGTGCTGAGATCCCTGCCCTTCCGCCGCGGGGGCGAGACGAGGCCGGTGCTGTCTGGGAGGAGCACTGCACCGAACCCTCTGCTGCTGCTTCTTCCTCCCGGGGCACCCGGACAGGGGCTGCGAGGAGTTCCAGCCACTTACCAGAAATCCGACTGATAGAGAAAAACACTTTCTCCTCGCTCATGACTCAGACACGAGTAAGCAGCGCCTGGATGTGGGGCCGAGAGGGGAAGGCACCTGGAGGGCGGCAGAGGACAGCACATGGTGCGTGGTGCAGTGGGGGAGCAGCAATGGGAGTGGGGATCGGTGCACCCACCCTGCCCCATGACCATGCCCAGTTGTGTGGGTGCAGGACAGCCCTAGATCCTTTATTTCCACCTCACTGCACAGGCACAGCCCCTTCCCTCACTGCCTTCTTTCTTGTGGAGGGGTTTTGGAGTCCAACCCTTTGGTTCGGGTGTGAGCAGGCAGATTTTGAGGTAAGCTGGGATGAGGCAATGTTGAACAATGTAGAGCTCTAGCTATGGTCTCGATGCAAGCTGAGGCAGGCCAAGGGGGAGGACACGACCAAATCACTGTCCTGTCCCCCAGCCAACGCATGCTCGCAGCTCCTGGGCTGCAGGCAGCTTCGGTCAAGCGAGGACAGGGCTGAGCTGAGCCCCGTGTTTTGCTTCTTGTGAATGCAAACTGGAGCCAAGCACTGCACAAACCCAGCACCACTGCTTGCGAGGCTGAGCCTCCATCCTGCTCCCCACCCTGCCATTATGTTTGCAGGTCCAGTCCCAGTCCAGGCCAGCCCTGGCCGCTGGGAGAGGATGGTAAGCTCTGCTAAAGCTTTCACTCCAGACTTGACCAGCCCACCTCAGCACCCACCTGCAGCGACCCAGCTGTGGAAGCAGGCTGACATTCAGCAATTAGGAGCAATGGGAAAGGGAGAAGAAAAGCTGCAGCAAAGCCATCCTGTGGCAAGATCCAGGGCCGGGAGCTGCAGAGCTGCACGGGGAGCGCGGTGCTGGCAGCTCCTCACCAGACAGCACGCGCCAGCGGCTTTTCCCGTCCTTCACGCCCCCCACACAGTTAATGCATGAAATGAGAGCTTTTCTCAGCCCCAGCTCCTGCCCCCCCACCCCCCAGCTGGCAGACAATAGGGTCCTTGTGGCCAAGGCTCATGGCCCTGGGCGTGAATGTGTGCGGGGAGGCCGTGCAGAGCGGCGTTTGCTTGGCCTCCTGCCCCCGGCCCTACCCAGGGCCATCGCTGCAGGGGTGCAGAGATGCTCCACGTGCACCATGGGCAGCAGAAAAAGTGGGAGTCCTGCTTCCACGTGCTGCAAAATCTCTCTGTTCCAGGCGGTGCCGGGTTCGAGGCAGGGCTGCTTCAGCACCCAGAAAACATCATCCTCCAGGAGCAAACCCCAGGGAGACGCAGGCGGCGGTAGCAAACCCTCGTGTTGAGGGTTTGCCAGGTCACAAAACAAACCAGGACTGGCCTATTTGGCAGAGGGAAGCTCGTTTCATAGCGTGACGCCTAACCACTAACGTCGGAGGCGAAGCATCCAGCCCCTGGGGAAGCCTCGCTGCTGTTGGCACTGAGCTGCACGCGTCCCAGTTCCAGGCATGCCATGCACATGGCGTGTACCTACCCCCTTCCCCCCCCCACCTACATGGTGCCTTTGTTGCTGAAAGGTGGCTCTGCCATCTCCTGCTGTCCAAATCCACATCGCCCCAACCGGCGCCCGGGACTGCAAAAAATAATCAATTGCAGCAGCTCAGGAGGAGCTGCGCCGTTCTCGGTGTTCGGTTTCATCCGTGCTTTGCTGAAAGCTCTCCCTGACCCCGAGCGTGAGCGGGGTGACGTCCGGGCTGTCGGGAGCAGAGGAATCTGCACCCACTGCTGCTCATCCTGCAGTGCATCCCGGCTGCTCCCTGCCTGGCACCTCCTCGCCAGGAGGAGGCTTCAAACTGGGCCCGGCGGTGCTTCGTCCACCTCCAAGTGGTCACGGTGCCTTCAGCTGCCAAGGTTTTGTCGTCGTCTTTTTTTTTTTCTTTTCTCCCCTTTTCTGTGTTATGGTTTAAAAGCCGTTGAGGCTTGGCTGGATGAAATGAAAGGAGCTGAACTTCTTGTTGCTGTGCAGCGCGGTTATTCCAGGCCAACTGCTTTCAGCACAGCCAGGGCAGAGCAGGAGGAGTTGGACACATTTTCATCAACAGGCACAAGAAAAAAAAAAAGGTTCTTCGTGGCTCAAATGTACAGAGCTTCTAAAGGAGGCCACTACTCTAGCAGAAATGAGGGGCAAACTCCACTCTGATGTCTTCCTCCATCTTCCAGACCTAGATCGACATCAGCAATTAAGTAACTCAGTGATTTTCCCTCTTTTGACCCAGAGATCATAGAATCACCAAGGTTGGAAAAGACCCACGAGATCACTCAGTCCAATCATCCAGATCCCAAAGGTCAGAGCTGCTGAGCATCACCCCCTCCATCCTCATCACCTCACACCAACGCCACAAAGAGCAAAAGAGGGAGAGCCAAGCAAATCAGTTTCTTAAAACTTATTTTAATATCCATGTCTCATCTGTTGGGTAGAGCCAAAACAGTCTGGCCTGGTTTAAGTTACAAATTCTTCATACACTTTTCTTTAAGTAAATGAACAGTGTGGCAATAGGGTCTGTTATTGGAAGTGAAACCCGTATTAACAAGGGAGGTGTCGCAGCTGGAATCCTACCAGGGTTCTCCACCACTTCAGCCCCAGCAAAGGCCACTGCTGTCCCCAGGCCCCTGAACGGGTGTCACACAGCAGGAATAAAAGCATGACACAAAACTCATCACACCCACAGAGATAGCACACACTGCATGGCCAAGAAACAACGGGGCCTGGATGCAAAAAACCCTTTCAGAATTCTCCCCGATGCGGACAGACATCAGACATCAGATCACCCATTTCAGCAAGCAGGACGAAGCACCAACCCCGACTTTGCCCAATGGACAGGTGGAATCGCTGCTTGCTCAACAGTTAATTTCTGCAACAGACCAGCAAGGACAAAATTATGGCTGAGCATTTAAAGATGCAGTATTTCTTGATTCAAATATTACAGTTTAGAGACCACTTTAATGCAGCTGTGATAAAAAACAAAGCACAGTTCTGCACTTCCCAGCTCAACTGCTTAAACCTCTCATTTGTTTTTTCAGTTAAACACGAGTTGCTGAACAGATAACGCATGTTTCCAGAGGATGGCTTCCAGTAAGGCAGGCAAGCACCAGTTTCCTGTGAAAGTGCAAGGCTGAGAGCACTGCTTGCCACAAGAACAGCTTTGCAAGGACCGTGTGCCCCCAGCCAGCCCACACTGCTGGGATGATCCACGGGGGCCACGCAACAGCCCACAACACAGCAGTGTGGATATCGGGATAGGAAGCGTGCATGGGATCATCTGTTCTTGAAACGAGGCCCTGGATGGCAGTATGGGCACTGCCCCTCCCCCAAGAAAAACTTTGCTCTTGAACACTGCATCTTTAAATTTTTCTGGCTGGGGATTCCTGCCACATGTTAGGAATGCTCCAAGCTGGCTGCCACATGTTCAAGCACTGTGCTTTGTGTGTGTGTTTTCAGTCCTCCTTCAATGCAGGGGGAAAGGGGGCACGGTGGGGACAACAGGCTGATGTTTCTCAGTAGGCAGATTCCAGCTGGAGGTGCAAGCAGCCTCCAGGCAGATTACAGAAGGGTGACAAAAATCATTGGGATATCTGTTCCCTTCCAAAACATTATCCCCTTCCCCTCCATTTGCGATCTGGTGCAGCAAGTTAGAAAAGTCAGCAAGTTTTAAAAGGAAAATGCTAAGGGAGAGAGGAAGCTTTCCTGTCAGCTCACCTAACTGAGAAGAACAAGACAAGCCTTCTTTCTTCAGCTTTGGACTTTTGTAACGTGAATGAGATATGTACAGTACTGCACGAGCACAGATTATACCTGTGACCAACTGAGCTGTGCTCCAATTGCTTCCTGTTCGCTGCCTGCCTCCTCAGCAGTCAACAGATATCAGGCTCACAAGAGCAGAGGGCACATCATGAGCACTTCAGGGTGTGTTTTCAAAAAGAACAGCACTTCAAATAAATTAAAAAGGTGCAACCGTTGAGAGAGCTATGAAGCAGCAGCTGAAAAGCTGGTGGCAGTCTGAACTGTAATCCACTCTGAGCACAGGAGATCCATGCAGGGCTGCCTATGAGCTTCACCACTCTCCTGAGAAGGTGAATTATTTATAAGAGGCCACACCAGGGGAGCAGAAAGCTGCACCATCTGCAGAATGCCACGAACCTGCTAATACGGGTTTCACTTTGAGACCAGAAAACTGTTTTCTTCCAAAAAATTGTTATTTTTAAAAAACTGAAATTAATTAGGGGTAAAACACTAACGCTAGTGCCATGAACAGGCAGGATCAACTTTTTTTCCCCTCCAAAGGGCAAAGAGTCATATACCATCCCCAGCTGAACCTTGGTGCTTCGAGCTTTTCAGGAGATGTTACCTAAACTTTATTAAAAGAAAAAGAACAATGTTTAAATATCAACACTGGACTCGACCAGTCTTTTTCCAAAGTCCACATTCTTCATATGAAGCACACACGGCATCCTGGATTCCCCAAGGCTGCATGTTCAGAAGTTCACAGTACGTGGAACCATGTCTTTTTGTTTTTATTTTTATTTTCCTTGAGCTTCCCCTCCTTGTTCAGAGCAGCCACACTTTGTGGTCATTTGCTGGACAAACCTCAAGCCACCTCCTATCCACATGGCTTGGCCTAGATGCTGAAGGTTTTCTTGATGAGAATAGACGTTGTCATGCTCTATGGATGGAAAAAAGCAAGAGAAAAAAAGCACCTGGTACAGGTTTCTCAAGACCCTTGCGGATTCCTCTATTCCAAAGCTGTTTCTCAAAGTCTTTTTGCCGGTTTCTCAAGCAGTTTTTGGCCTATGACTGTGTCAGTTTGAAGAGCTGTTATTGGATGATCCAGAGGTTGATGCAATCGCAGCTCCAGCTGGGCTGCTTGTGGATACAGATTTGCGGATGTGAGGCAGCAAGTATGGGTCACAGGCCAGCTGCTGGACATCTATCCGATCCTCCTTTCGGTAGGCCAAACAACGCCTGATAAATGCCTGCAGATACCCCCCCAAAGGCAAAACAAGAATTAGCAGGCTGACAGGAACAGGAAGCTTTCTTCGATGGGATCTTTTGGGAGCCGGGCCAATCTGACAACCCAGTGCTGNATGTGAGGCAGCAAGTATGGGTCACAGGCCAGCTGCTGGACATCTATCCGATCCTCCTTTCGGTAGGCCAAACAACGCCTGATAAATGCCTGCAGATACCCCCCCAAGGCAAAACAAGAATTAGCAGACTGACAGGAACAGGAAGCTTTCTTCGATGGGATCTTTCGGGAGCCGGGCCAATCTGACAACCCAGTGCTGAAATTCCTTCCCCAGTGACTTTGCAGACAGCGCAGCTGCCGTGCCAGAAGCACATCTTTTATCAGGAGAAAGTATGGGTAGAGAGACTCCATTCAACCCCAAGGCTGACAACGATGCAAAGCCACAGAGCACTCCACAGGAGGGAAGTGTTGAACACAAACTCCTTGCTAGTTTTAGGAAAACTGAGAGGAAGGAAGCATTGGTGTTGGCTGCAATGTGACTGAACGCTGCTGAGGACTTACCTTTGCTTCTGGTGTGACTACTGGCTTTGGAGGGAACTGCACCTCGGTAGCTTTCAGAATCGTGTTCTCCTGCAGAATATCTTGTTGTGACTGGTTGTGGCCAAAGGGCTACCAAAAAAAACAAACAACCCCAAAACAATATTACTTAAAGACTGATGACAGGCCTTGAAAAGAAATCCCATAGTGCTTCTGTTCATCATCACTCAACATCAGCATTTTTCCAGGCAAGAAGCCCACGAGCACTGTGAAGGTGCTTGCAGATTCCAGCCAGATGAACATCTGACACACTGCTCCTGTTTCTGATCTGAACAAAAGGGACACCAAGCTGGAACATGTCCGGGGTGTCTCCAGCTCAGACAGGAAGAGCTCCATGAGCTCAGAGACCTCACAGGTCAGCTTCACCACATGCAACAGGACCTTCACCCATCTAAGCTGCCAGGAAATTCACCTCCTTCAACCGCTGCTGGGCTGCTTCCACTGTTTGTCTGACTGACACTGCAGTGTTTCTATCAGCCCAGGCTTTCACAATTCCTGGTTACCAAGGACTTGTAAACACAAGAGTTGATGGAATCCTTTTCCTGCCCAACCAACTTCTTCTGTTGTCATAAAAGAAAAGTAAGATTGCCTTTTCTCAGAACAAATCACTTCTTCCTGAAATAAGACCCATCTCTTTCCAAAAGGCATTCTAAAAACATTTAGAGTAGGTCTTTAGAGCTGCTTTTTATTTTAAAACACTTGCAAGCTGTTGAGCAATATCAGTCCTGACAAAGACTTCACAGAATAACATCAGAACACTGAAAGCATGATAAAACAATGTCAAAGCAAGAAGTCAGGTGCCTGGCCCTGAACAACACATTCATCCTGCCCATTACTGTCTCACTGGAAGTAAAATCAGCAGAAAGATGTTCTGAAGAACGTTGTTTCTGAAAGCACTGCCATGTAGAACAAAACACAACCTAGCAAATTATCCTCACTCCATTAACATGGGCTCTGTCTTGGAGCTGGTGGCAAGGAGACAAGGCAGAAGCACATTCTAGTCTGGCAAGGAGAAGGGAGCAGAAGCCAGGGCTGCCTCCCAAAGGTTTGAATCACTGCTTGGAAAGGATTTACATGCTCTCTTACCTTTCTTCCATAGAGACACTGATAGAAGATGACCCCTACTGACCAGACATCAACTTTATTTGAAATCTTTGGAGGTTCCTTCCCAACCACAAAACATTCTGGTGGCAAATACCTGATTAAGAAGAACGGATGACAAGTTATGAGTATTTTCTTCAAATACTTTCAATCATTTTCTTCAGAAAAGAAGGAATAAGCTGCTGTGATCACATGTTGGCTTGGGATTCACAAAACCCAGTTTTGTCCCTGCACGTCTAAGATCACCATTGCATACCACTGCATTTCTTGAAAACCACAATCCCAAGAACTCTCCAGACATTGGTGGTCTGAGTTAGTCAGCAACAGTCATTTTCCTTTCAACAGAAGTACATAAAATAACCTTGCTTTCTTTCATCTTCAAAACTGGTATTTGTTGTCAAAAGGGCTTGGTCAACAATTTCACAATACAAACTCACAGCCAAAAATATGTATTTCTGGAAACACAAGCCCAGTTGGTAGGTCAAAGAATCTCAGCTCCACTCAAACTACAGCAAGCTTTACTTCTGGAAAGGAACAAATCTAAACATTTTTCACACAATACAGAAGGCCTTAACAAACATTTGTGTACAACTGATGCCCACAGTGACACGCTGCAGCTTGGGTAACATCTAATAATGACATCCTGTGGTACCTGCTGCAGGTCTTGCTCTCAGCTGAGCAATACAGTGATGACATCTGGCACTGGGAGTCAAGTATTACTGCAAATCTCCTTCATATGGCACTTGGAAGTGAAGCTTCAGCTATATATAAGGTGATGCTTACCAGTAAGTACCAGCCCCCTGCGATGTCAGCTCCATGCCATCAACAGAGTTGTAGCTGTCATCGTCCATGATTTTGGAAAGCCCAAAATCTGTGATTTTTATCTCTCCACATGCAGTACCGTTGACTAGAAGAATGTTACCTAAACATAGAAGCAATCTCTTAGAAATACATTTAGCAGGGAAAAGGGAGAATAAAACTGCATTTAAGTCTGGTCCTCTACACAAGAAAACAAGCATCCCACAAAGCACAGCAAGCTGCAGCAGCCTGGGTAGGTGTTTTAAATTCAGTATACCAATAGAGGCAACTCAGCTCTCGTTGAGTGCTAGATGTGATTTATCCGTCCTCAAATGGCTCAGTCACCCAACATTACTTGGAGCCTTCAGATTACAAGCCCTATTCTCCAAATCAGCTTGATGCCCGTGCTGTTTTGACCCCTCCCAAAGGTCCTGCTGGAAGGGCAGGTCAAAAAGGAAGACTAAGGAGAGAAGCAAACATACGAAGTTATGACTCATTCTGTCCAGAAGTCCTGACTTGCCCCAGTCTCTCAACAGCCAGAAACTCTCTCCCTTCCTGGCAGTGCTCCCCAGTGGCTTTCTAAGCTCAAAAAAGACAATTACTGCTTAAGCAAGAGTCTTTCATAAATCCATCAAGGATCAAGAATTCAGATCATCACTGTTTTTCTCAAAGCATACAATAAAACAGCAGAATTGTGTGTGATGGCAGCGGATGAATCACAGCTTTAGACAACTGCAGGCAGAGCTGTGCTGCATGCTCAGACCACGTAAGAACAGACAACAGCTGGGGGAAGAAATACGGTCACTAGAACTAGTGCAACAGCACCACCTCCTGTACAGATTCCTCTTGCTGATGCAATAAACCACATCACACAGAGTTACACAATACCAAAGAGGTGCCACCAGTAAAGGAAGGCAAACCAGAGACAGCTGTCTGAAGAGGTGGTTGAATTTTGCTGGATTAGGAAAAAGCAATGTAGCCAATGTTCATGACCCTAAAGAGAGCATTTCCATTTCTGTCTTCACTACTCTATCCAGTGCTAAATAGAACCCTGCAACATTTTTCAAAGGACCTTTTGCTTGGTAGATGCTAATGAATTCAAAGGAAGACCAGAGCATGCGTGTCCTCAGCTCTGTGAGCTGCCACGTGATGAAAAACAAACAAACCAAAAACCTGAACACTTCCCAGTTAGCTTCTGACCCCAACTTTTCAGGCAGATGATTACAGAAAGAATAAGCCAGAAGAATGGGAACATAAAACACAGTAGTAATTATGGGAACCTTTATGAAGCAACAACAGAAGCTCTCAACAGCAGAACACAAGCAGGACATTGAGAAATCAAACATCAGACATTTGGTGGTTCAAGAGCTCATTCTGAATAAGGCAGCTACTTTTTCTGGAATGTTACTTCCTTGTTTATGTTGCAATTCTGGGAGACAATACCCTTTTCACAGAATGTTCTATGCATTATAGTTTTTTCTTATTGCAAGTTTATTTTCCCAGGCAGGACCGTCTCCTTTTTGCTGTCTGACCAAAATAAACCCCTACAGTTTACTTATAACCCATTACTTTCAGTCAGCATCCTTAAGCACGTCAGCTAGCAGCATGGCATACCTGGTTTAAGGTCATAGTGTATGATGGGAGGTTTGATTTCATTTAAGTATTTTAAAGCATTCACAATCTGCATGATGATGGATCGTGCCTCTTTCTCTGACATTAACTTGTGCTGTTTCAGGTAGAAGTCCAGATCGTTTCCCTCACAGTATTCTAACACTGTACAAAACCTGAAGGCAAAACAGGAGCAGTTGTAATTAAGGCATCTGATAGAAACCAGACCACTTTGTTGTTGTTTGTCTGCAAGTCTCATCTACTCGACCAATACATTAAGAGTCCTCCAGCCAATTAACCTCTTTCCAACATTAGGGCACCAAGATCCTCAATGCTCAAAAGCACAAAGGTCAGATATGCCCCATTTAGCACCAGAGCAGAAACAGAAAGCAGTACTGGCTGGAGCATGTGCCCAGGTCAACAAAAGGGATTTACTAGCAGAGCATCACATCTGACATAACAGGGCATGTGAGTCAGCATCTCTAGAAAATCTGTTCATGCTGGAACTGCCCCAGACAGACATCTCTGCAGCACAGCCTGCAAGGTGTGGATGTAAAAGGGAACTGGGCTCGTTTAGTTTGGAGAGGAGAAGGCTCTGGAAAACCTCACTGTGGTCTCCCAGTACTTGAAGGGAACGTATAAACAGGAGGAATGGGTTGATAAGTGGCAGGACAAGGGGGAACGGTTTGAAATGAAGATGGGAGATTTAGGTTAAATGTTAGAAGGAAATTCACTCAGAGGGCGGTGATGCACTGGAACAGGTTACCCAGAGAGTCTGTGGATGCCCCAACCCTGGAGGCATTCAAGGCAAGGCTGGATGTGGCTCTGGGCAGCCTGATCTAGTGGCTGGCGACCCCGCCCATGGCAGGGGGGTGAAACTAGATGACCTTTGAGGTCCTTTTCAACCCAGGCCATTCTATGATTCTATGATATACTTTGGACCCTGCAGTAAGATTTTGAGAGGTCAAAAACTTTGTAGTGGATGGGTCAAACTGAGTCAAAGCATACAGCAACACAACTTACGAGTCAGTATCCAGAGAAAAGTAGTCATATAGCTTAACTATTCGAGGATGATCCAGTTCTTTGTGAATTCTGTACTCTCTACACGCATGTCTGAAAATAGGAAAGTGTGAGCATTAGTCATACAAGTGACAATTCTAAGTTCTGCAGAAAGAGAACTCAGACATATCACTTGGCAGTCCAAGTTCAATCACAAACCCATGCACATCACACTGCTTAAGAAAAGGCAAGCCAATGAGGAGCTGCTCAGAATAGTTTTTGAGAACCACAGAATCCAAGTGTATCAGATTCCCAAATGCTGGCAGCACTACAAAATAACTTAATCCTGATTAATGGTACTGCTTGCCAAAACAGAATTATCTCATAATAAATCGCCAGGGGATCCAAGATAGCTGAATGCAAAAATCAGCAAGTTCTAGAAAAATTCCAGGATGCTGAACAGCCCGAGCTTCAGTTTCAGCTTAGCTTATACCACTGACACGCTGAGGAAGTAAGATCACAGTTTTGTCTTTGAAGTTCTGTCAAAAAGAGTTTGGCTGTGATTCTGCAGCACTTATCTAATCCCTGGCATTAGGAAGCAAGTGTTACCAATGCTGAACAGGCTTCCTGTAGTCCTCCTCTGGGCCATGACACAAGTTATTCCTATCACCTGTGAAAAGCTCAAGTATTGTAGGAAACAAAAGAAAGTCTTTCATGGAGCACCACGCAGGTATGTACCTGGAAGATGAGCATGAGCACTCTTTCTCTGCAAGATCTTACACATTTGGAAATGAAACCACTTCAGCACTTTCTTTCTAGAGCACTACTTGCTCTTTAAAACCTTGTGCTACAGTGCTTATACAAAACTGGGGGTGTGTGCACACATCGAAGGCATTTCCAACACGAATATAAACTTTACAAGTAGATGCTGGGATAGAGAGTAGCTCTTGAAAAGTGGCAAAACATAGGAAAAAGTGGCAGCCTGTTCACAGACAATGAATAACTAAACACAACATGGAAATGTGTCTGTCTGTTTTACAACCTTACTTACTTGTGATAGTTTTCTTTCTTCTCATCTCTCCAGTTTTTATTTAACTGGTGTATTTTCACAGCTACGTATCTCTGTTCTGTTAAATCAAATGCCTGCAGAGAGAAGAGCTGAGCATCAGTAGGAATTACAGCTTCAAGTGAATGCTGTAGAAGCAGACAAAATCTAACAAATCAATCTCCCCACCCAGGAAATCAGCATTACAACACACTGAGCGAAGAACAAACCCACATTTTGATGTAATTAGTTTCACTAATGAAACCAAGCAACTCTGAAAACAATTGAATACTCTGTGCTTTGATCTGACCCTCCCCTATGGGATTCAACTAAAGCTGCATTTATTCTGACATTTTACTACCAGTGCTACAATGGGATCAGAAGGGCCAAATTACCAAAATAGTCACTCAATCACACAGGAAAAGACTTTGTCATTATTCCCCAAACCAGTTAACTTATTTTTCTACACTAAGTTAAAAACAAAATGAAAATCACGCATTAGTTCTTTAATACTCTGCTTCATGCTGGTAGCTCAGCTCTCCATCTAGAAGCAAAATGTTTCAGCTGGTTTAGAAGCCACAGAATTCAAAGTCTGAGCTGTGTCATTCTGGTGCTGTGTCTCCACTATCTTGCTATTTAGGCAGCCTTTAAAAAACAGATCGCTAGAATTGTGTTCTTGGAGAAATGAAGAAGTCTGTTAACTTCATCTGAGGGCAGAAATAACTAGTAATTTACAGGATTGGGTAAAATCCTATTGTAAGCAAACAAGGATAATCTGTATCCAGCTGAAAAGCTGTATACTTAACTCCTAATGCTTAACAGATCAGCACAGACCGTGGAGAAGAGAACTAAGCATTTCTTTGTTTTAGTAATATAATTATTACTCTTAAGCACAGTCAGGTATGAAGCATTCCCATCCCCTTGCTTTCACCTTTCACCTGCGGAGCTTAGGATTTCTACTGAGTCATCAGAGGCTCCAAAGAGAAATTCAGAGCACTTGCAAGCAGCACTCCCTCTTGGCTACCTAAGCAGTATGCCCCCCTTGGTTTAGATACCTGTTGTTACTATACTGCATCAAAACTATAAATCATCATGATGTTTCCAACATCTGCATTGGCGTAGTTACGTTAATTCTATCCACATTCAACATAAATTAAAGACTACTGGGTGTAAGTGGAGAATATTTAGCACTGGAGAGGAGTTAAGTGTAATAATCAAACAGCAAGAACCTCCAAAGTATCTTGAGTCCTGGCTGTGCAGAGTGCTGACACACAAGCAATCCTCAGTTCCAAGCACTACACACACACCCAGCCTGCTACTTCAGAGCGTAGCATGAAGAAAAAAGCCTTTTACCCCCAGGAAATGAAGGCTTTGCTCTTATTATTTGAGTTTTCTCTTTCATTTACAGCAAAGTTCAGACTTGCTATGCCATACTCAGTAAAACTCAGCCACATTCAGGTACTTGTGTGCAGCACTTGAATAAACGAATGCTACACTTCTGTCCTGGTGAAACCTGCAGATTTAGTACAATGTTTTCTTGAAACATACATTTGCAGGATATTTGACCTCTGAGGACTTGAGCAGAACCTAAAGATTTCAAGCCTGCTGTCTAATACAAGCCAGATGTAACGCGTTTTGTTCTCCTTCCTTCCACAACCACACACTCCACAGTGAAAATGACTGCTAGGTTCTGCTTATTGTGGGATTTCATTGCAGGTTCAGATTACATCAGATTGGCACCTTGAATTTACCTTATATACTTCACTGAAGCCTCCTCTACCCAGAAGATGTAGCAACAAATATCTATCGTTTAGCGTTGGATGGTCTTTAAATCTGGCAAAAAAAAAGACACAGTTTAACAACACTGACAATTATCTCTACTGCACAATAAATTACAGCTCTTATACTGCTTAGAAACAACATTTTTTATATTGAGACTGGAAATATCAGAACTGGCAGATCTGACACTATTTAATCATTTTGTACTGATAGAAGGTTATATAACGACACTTTGACGCACCCAGAAGCCTTTGTCCTACTCCCTAGACTAGTGAGGCATCAAGGTGAAACACTAATTTAAAAAAAAAAAACATACAGCATTTGCCATTATGAAGGGGACAAACCAAGATTTGCAGTACACTCTCTATGACTCCCATGGGCTTACTGTGAATTATCTTCATTGTGTATCCTTTTCAATTCCCTGATATGTAGATTTCTAACCCTCTCTAGCCGTTCCAGCTCTGCCTGGATCTCTGCTTCTTCCTGTGCAAGAGAAAACCAATAGGAAAAGAGATAACAGTCAGTACTTCCACCTGGAACCACAAATGTAACAGATTATTGGCAAATAATGTATTTGGGAGATTAGAAAGCTGCTCACAGTCAACTTAAAGAGTTAGATAGAAGGTGAAAGGAATGAAAACCAACTGGATAATTCTGTTTAAAATGGCAGCCATTATCTCTCAAAACCCCTCTCTCCTTCTGCAGCCGTGCTGTGTGATAAATCTTTTAAGATTGCATCTTCAAAAACTGGGACATGATGTTTTAAGAAAGACACACTATAAATATAGACTGGTGTCCTGGGCTTCGACACATAATTACACAGATAACAAAAGTAATTGAGATTTTTCTGAAGAAAGTACAGACTATGGAGTTTGAAAAGCCATACCAAAGGAACGTTTGAAGGATGCAGGATTATGTGGTCTGCCTGACACTCTGGCTTACCCATTACACGTGCATAGTTCTAACTTTACATTATAGAAAAGGAGATTTCCAGTACCAGATCCCATTTTCATCTTACAGACCATCACTCTGAAAACTATCACAGCACATAAATGCTGCAATAACCTTCCAACACATTTCAGGGTATTGTGTTTTCTACCCAAGAAATTTAAAAGCTGCCTAAATCAAAAATGGAAGTTACAGCAAACAGCTTCTGTTGTGAGACATCATTTGAATGGACAACGTGCACCACTTAACAAAGGCAAGGCAAGTAAAGGCTTGTCCACACAGCAGTAACAGCTCTGACGCCACACTGAACCACAGTGCAGCCCGAAGTTGAGAAGCAGGAATACCTTAACACACATTTCAGTGGTCAGCAGGTCAAATTTAAAACAGCAGAACAGTTTAGTGTGAATTTCATGGACTCTTTCGTCCCTGGGTGGTTTCTTGTTTAACACCAGGCTAACAGCCACCACGTCACCCTGCAAGCAGGGAGACCTCTCCCCCAGAGCTCTTCACTTTTAACTGAGACTGATTTCTTTATCATAGGGCAGGAGCGACTGATAAGCCAACATAAAACCTGAGAGAACTTTCAGCTGTTACTCACTTAGAAAGAGCAAAGAATTTTTCTCTGGATCACAAGAGATTTTACAGTTCTTAAAAGATTTCTTTTGTTTCAGATCTAGAAACCAAGCGAGGAAGTGCTGAGAGGCTCTGCCTCCTGTAGGAACATGCTGTGTACAACAGCTTCATCTCTGTGATGTGCAGCACTGCTGGTCTTGCCCTGTGAGCCATGTCAAAGTTCTGATGAACAACCTGTAGGGCTGGAAGGTCCAGTGCCCTCAAATACAAGACTCAAATTCACACTGATGAGGACAGCATTGCAAACCTCAGTTAAAACACGTGCCTTGAGTAGTATTATTTGGTACACATGACTCAAGGGACACAGTTACCCATTTGTCTTGTGACTGCTCCTTCCCTTTTCAACTTGTTCTATTTTTAGGCACAAAGAATGAGCCAGTTTCCAAAAGTGGACAAGGATAAGAACAGCTTCAGACAATGCCACGATCCCAGAACATTACTTCATTTTCCATTAAGGTCCATTTCCAAAAGGGAATCCTCTTGTTCCAGGGTGGCACACTGGATGCCAGCACAGACAACCTGCAATTAATCCACTCCAGCAACGCGGAAGCTACAGAGCAAGAATGCCTGCAGCATGCTCCTGCTCATATCACATATCTGTACTCACTGGACAGTAAAATGCAATGGGCAGTGTGCCAGCAGATTCCACGTACGCTTTAACTTTCCCTCACCACTGAAAATAATGAAGAGTACAGCAGCATTAATGAGGCCTTGCACTCAGCTGAAGTGTCAAGGTTACAGGAAAAAAAAAATTAATGTAGAGGTCATACACCACCCAAGAAAAGATGGAAGAGTAGCAGGGTGTTGCATTTCCACTTTTGCTCTGTTTCACTCAGGAAAAAAGAATCTCTTTGGCCTTAGAGACCACAGCTAGCTAGGAAAAAGGCAGACAGCCTTTGATTTGATTTTGACTTCATCTGCTAAGCATCCTTGAAGTTTTATTTATAATTTTTGCAATCATGTTGAAGGTAACCAGCAGCTTATTTAAATACAAGCCCACCTGCAGGTGTAGCTCCTACTGAAGCCAACGTACGTGAAAACAATCATGCATTACAACTATCTAAACACTACTATTATTCAAAAGACTTTAAGGATCTGTTACTGATAGTGCACAACAAAGAAATGGGAAAGTCACTGTTGCCTGCAATTTTTGTTTTGTTCTTGTCATTTCTCTCCCTTGATCCCTTCCTTCATGTTCCCCCAATCCCAGGGGCATACAGAGCCCAGCTCCAGGAAGCCCTATTGGTAGAATAAGATGCACTGAAACAGCAGAACTCCCAGCATGAAATCATAACTGTGAGGACACCACTTATTTGTTGAGGTAAAGAGCAATACTACCACCCTGGAAAATACGATTACAAAATCCTGAGCACCCTTTTCAAGTAATAAAAAACCTCTCACTCAGCAATCTGCAGTAGTGACCTCTGCAATGAAATGCTACTGTTTGTAGAATACTGAGTCAGAAACCTAGCCAAAACCCTTCTCTGCAGTTCTTACCTTTTTCAGATGACCTAGTCGGAGTTTGAAGATTTCTTCCTGTTCATGGTATTCTGCTAACGTTAACCTGCATGGAAGAGACAGATCCAGCATGTTAAATTTCAGCACATGACTTGCAGCATACACCTCCTCCTATAGAAGCAGCAACTGCACAGAGTATACCCACATCCAGCAATGGTATTTTTTTTTTTTTTTTTTTGTTAACTCCACAATCTGCTGAACAAGTAAGAGAACAAAAGCTAAACTTTAATGCAACACCTATCAATTTCAAATTCAAGTCCCTAACGACACTTGTTCAGGTCAGTGCCAGGACTGTAACACTACACCTGGCCACAGTGACACTGCAAACTGAACCATGAACTGGGATTCCAAACTACTTCTATTTAAGGATGTCAGGAATTTTACTTCACTATTCCACATCTTCAACCTTGCAAGCAGCTAGAGACAAAGGGATAAGGAAACAAGCTGCATTTTACTGACGGTAAATAACATTTAATGTTTCTATTCTAAGCAGGAGGCAAAATTCAGCCTTACACCAGAACAGTGACAGATTCCATCGCCAGTGAAATGGAGCGATGCCCTGAGATCTGTAAAGTTACAAAACCAATCATTATACTGATTTTCTCACTGCTGCCAACATGGGTGAAGGCATCACACATGTGAACATAAGGTTATGAAGTCCACATCAATTGCATCTGTTTACTTTGTAAACAAGATAACATGTGCGAACGTATAAGTAACCTTTTTGAACCTCAAATTAAGCCTCAAGAGGATGGACCCTTGCTGCAGCAGTTATGCTCTGCACAGTACCCAGTACAAAAGTCAGCAAGAGTGCTCCACAGCATCAGTATCGTGCTCAGCTTCAAGAGAAGACAGAGCCCTCTGTCTGCAGGGCTGTGGTTGGTTCAGTGCTCATCTTGAAATACCACTACCTCTCTCCACTGCTCACAATGCAGAGGGGCTGTACAGCTGAAACAACTTCTACAGCAGTTTTAATCAGGTAAATTTAATGTAAAACTCACAACATTCCCTTCGAAAGGATTTCAACCATAAGGAACTACTTATTACAAATTAAAGGCACGTACGAAAACACCTGGTATTGTATGTCTAGGTGATGTCTCACTTCATGCGAAAGTGTGCTGTTCCATGAGAAAAATATGACAGTCTGAACTTGGATCAGATTTAGCTAATCTAAAAGGCTTTCCCAAATGTTTAGGTCTTTGGTTGGTGTAGCTGTACAAAGAATAAAAAGACAATTGAATAAACCAGCAACAAGCTTTCCACATGTTCTTGTGCACAAGAGAAATACAGAGCTAAACACCAACAGTCTACTCATTAAGCAAGAGACGTAATGAGTACCAGGCTAACACTGACCAAAACTGCCATATTTGAAACAAGCATTACAAAAAACAAGGAGGATTGAAGACGAACACTGTCCTGTTCCAGAAACACAGCCTGAAATACACTACTTCTGGTGCAGCTGAGACTGTAAAGCTGCCTGAGCTGTTCAACAAACCTCAAGAAGGTTAATCCAGCAGATAACATCCGTGGATGACAATATGTATCTCATGCATTATATTCAGGAGAGTGACATAGGGGTAGGGTATGTCTGAACCTACATCATGAAACCTTCCCCTTCTTTCTAAGACACAGCAACAACCATGAAATTAAGAGGAAACAAAAATCAAATGGACTTATTTGGCCAATTATTCTTCATTCAAGTTCCAGAAGCATTTACATTCAACTCGCCTTGTAGACTCTGTAAGAATATCACAGAACAGTACAACCTCCCTCCAAAATCAGGAAGATGCTGTACCTGAATCACATCAGTCCAACAAATGCATCTGTCTGCAAGTAGTCAGTTCCTGCAGCTGACTTACAAAACCAATATTTCATAAGCTAGAACACTCCACGTGAACAGGTGAGAAGTTTTTAATCAAGAACACCACAATCAACTCTTCCGATCTACAAAGATAAAACCTTATAATACAACAGGGAAGAATGACAGACCAGCAAGAAATGCTAAGAAAAAGACCAGGCAGCACAGAAAGTCTCACCAGCATAACCACACAGAGAAATCACACCAAAGCAGGCTCACAACAGGCAGAAGCTCACTGGATATCACAGATATGCATCATGACTGGCAGGTTACATCAAGATCCACACTGCCATGTCAAGCAGCATAAGTCTCCATGCAGCTGCACCATTCTGCTAGGTAAAAACATCACTACAGGCATTGAAAAGCATTGTGTTATCACTCAGGTGGGTGACTGTGTGCAATTTACTTCTCCAAAATCCAACTGCCATTTAAAAACTCAACTTTAAAAGTGTATTCAGATGTTTTTAAGCTCTCTTGGTCAGAGTGAGGGGTCAAGATCTCTGTTCAAGCTATGTATTTGTAGAAAGCATATACTGCACTCCAATATAATAGACCCAATCAGTCTGAGCATCCTACCTGGGGGTACCACTTTAGCAAGTGAAAGCATTTCAAACACACAGCTCACTCAGCCACGTGCCATCTTTGCTGCAAGTGGAAAAAAAGAGTGGGAGCTTTTGCTTCACATGCACTTTTCAAAGTGGAAAGTGCAAGAATACAAAGGACTCCAGAACCTTTGAAGTAAGGCCATAACCAGGAGATTTAATAGTGCAAAAATGAGAAGTGTCATTGAGAATTACGGTATTAGCCAACAGCAATAAAATGAAGACTGAAAAGTAGACTTGTAGAAGCTACGGGAAAGTACTGACTGCCTGGAGTGGGGAGAAAAAGAAAAAAAGAGAACTAGGTCATGTGCCTTAGCAGCATGTTCAGAGTCAGTTTTATTTACAATAAGGTTACTTAATGTGATTTCCAACAAGAAACAAGCTGGTCAGGGTTCAGCTTCAATTTCTAACTTGCAAAAAAATTTTTAACAAGGAAAAGCAACGATTAAAAGCTCTCCTGTGAACCTTTCCTCTCTAAGAGCACCAGCATTCCCAAAGTATCAACAACGTGAAAAAGAGGAGAAAGTCTCCTGTGAGATGAAAACGTAGTATTTAAATAATGCTTCCATTTCCCTGATCCAAATATCTGGAAAGAAATTCTTTTGAGATACAGTTCTATGTCTTAATACACTGTCTCCACAGAGCCCCTTCTTCCTTAGTGTACCACATTTATTCTGTGAAAAGCCTCACCAGAAGGCATGGACATAAAAGCTTAACATGTTTTTTTTTTTTTGCAGTGTTGAACAGCGATACCACAATTAAGGGTGAAGTCTTTTACTTCTTTTGCACATCACTTTTTCAGCTCTCTTGCTGCATCAAGTTTGAAAACTTAACTGCGTTCAAAAGAAATTAAGCTCACAAAAATTCCGGACTCAGCAATGATCCATGTTTTACTCCAATGAAAACTATTTAGAACTGCAGCCAGATGTTTCTGAATGCCAGGCTAATTCCACGCTATTCATTTGTGAGCGTAGTGAAGCCTAGAGGCAAGGGCAAGATTCCATTTCCCAGTGGATATTTTGTGCTCTAATCAAAGCATGCAGCTTTGCAAGGCACAAAGAAGGCCACAGAACGTACGTTTCATTTTCTGCTCCGTTGGTCTTGTTCTTGCGCTGCTTCTGCTCGTTGCTTGCTGGAGGGGTCTGTCCCATTGCAGGTGGTTTCCGTTTTGCTAACATCTTTCGTTGCCTTTCTATTTCTTCCCGCTGGGAATTTATCCTTTCCTGTTGCCTGGAAAGATGAGGGCAGAAAAAACACGAAGTAGATAACTAATGGAATGTACTCAGTTGTCCTCAGCATCTGCTTTTAACAGACGTGAGCAACGAATTCAAATCAGCTGTACTCTTAGATTACCAACAAAATACTCTTGTTCAGAACAGGGGGGGGGATGTGCCAAACATTGACTCAGATTCTTTTTTTCCAAGGTATTTTTCACATAGAAGTGGATTATTTTCCCGACCCACAGAAACCTTTCAGTAAGTCAAAGGTTTTATTCATGCAGAGGATATCCAAAAACAAGGAGTTGCTAACCTCATGGAAAACCCAGGGATCTATGGTAAGTCACTAAGTTTCCACATGCTTTTTTTCCTAGAATACTCTGTTCTCAATCTTAGACTTTCCTGTTTGAACTGTTCCTGAAGTCTGGCACTGTCTGAGAAAGTATCCCTGTGCTTCAAAGGTACAGTTCAACTATCCTCAGTTTTCTGAAGTGTAACTACCACCATCTCCAGTTTCAGGAAGAAAATAATCTTTTTGTTTCAGAAGAGAGACTATCATAAAGCTGTCTTGTTCTTTTATAGTGATAAAAGCATTTGTGGAATTACAAACCTAAATGACTTGAGAACTTAGATGCTTAATTCACATTTTAAAAATAGACTGAGATTACAGGGAAGGATTCCAGAAGTATTTCTTCCATGTCTTCCAGTACAAACTAAGAAATTATGAACTTCACAATCTGCATCTAACAAGACCTGCACCTTCTATCAGCCCATAGAAAATAAGATGATTTTAAAGGATCATACACAGCAATTAATTTGCCAAGTCCTACTTAAAGGTCGAGGCCAGGTGGGAATTTACTGGATCTTTCCATTAACGTCCTGCATAAAAGGGTCTCTGATCTTCGTTTCCAGGTTTCTGCAGCTACTTTGATCACAGTTTCCAGGAGGCAAAAAAGTTAAATAGTATGGATTTTCTTTTTTAAGTTTTTCTACCATCTTACTTTGAAAGAAAAAAAGGAGGGG
This sequence comes from Odontophorus gujanensis, assembly GCA_013399175.1. Classification (NCBI taxonomy): domain Eukaryota; kingdom Metazoa; phylum Chordata; class Aves; order Galliformes; family Odontophoridae; genus Odontophorus; species Odontophorus gujanensis. The sequence goes on from VXAB01012909.1 coordinate 23,029, forward strand.
GGGGGGGGGGGAGGGGAGATAAGTAACTTTTCTGGAGTAATATAAGCAGGTATGCAAACCAAATTGATTGACTCAGGATATATGTGAGAATCTGGCCTCCCCCTCCCCCCAGTCTATGCACTGCACAGCCAGACAGGTGCAGAGAACACCTAACAGGGCAGTCTGCTTCTTTCCTATCCAGAGGCCAACTCAAACAATTTGACTCCAGTTTTAAGTCTCCGGAGTTAAGTGGAAGCATATTTCTCACTTCAACACTAAAAGATTCCCCGCTGCCTGTAGCTGAGTCCCTGTCTGATCCTTTCATGCATCAATCACACCACTCTCACATTTTGACACGCAAGACTTCACACACAACTGCTCAGTTTTTCCTTCTCTGCCTTTGAAGGTAAAGAAAACTGTCCTCACTTGATGAGGTTCTGGAAGGCATAGCCATCTGTCCACTGCTCGGTGAAGGACGCCCCGTGTCGCACCGTAGTGAAGTGACCCAGCCTCAATCGATCCTGCATGCTCTTATCTCTGCACGCCATCTTCTCCTGTTTTGACTGAAAACAAAACAAGTGTTCAAATAAAACTCACGAATTAGCAGTTAAGTGCTATGCCATGTCCAAAGTCACTTCCAATCCTTGACACCTTTTACTTTGTTCCAGCACTGCTTATTCTAAACCAGCTGAACTTTGCTGGTAAAATTATTGATGGTGCTTCTGCAGCCTGACAAGTATTCATCTGATAGCTTCTTTTCTGGCATATCAGCTTCGTCTTTTCTTTCCCATTACTGCTGGGGCAGCTCACCCATTCTATCATCAGCTGAAACTCAATTTAGCAGTAGGATTAAAACTATCTCTGTATCAGTAGCTTAGCTGGACTCCAGATACATCTCTGATCAGGCCCTTATTCACTCTAATAGGAGGTGAAGGAGGAAAACACACCCCAAATCAATGTTAAGACTAAGATACAATGATAAGCCAACTCAATCCTAGCCAAGCACCACTCCCAGAAGAGACAGACTCAATTAGGACTCCAACACTAAAAAAGTGACGGTGGTGTCTGTCACAGAGTATTTCCAGTAAGTGAAAGGAAGTTTCAAAGGCCTGAGATGAGAGCAGCAAAGCTTCAGTTAATGAAGATTAACGACGAACCAGCACAGCTCCTCACTGGAGCTACACACTACTTATCTTAACAGCAGATCTATATAACACAGCCAAGAGTTCAAATCATCCCAGAAAACTGAGTCCCATTCAGCGAAGAACAATCAGCTCTGTGACAAAAGCAAATCAAACAGACTGCCTATACTGGCCAGCACCCTGGTATTTGTGTCCATCCAGTGCCCACAAACAATAGGTGTTACTGGCCAACAGATGAAAGAGCAATCAAAACCCCACATTGTTGAACTAAAACGAAATCTGCAAATCTTTCAATAGCAAAGCAAGCTGGATGCTTGTAAACAACAGCTTGGCACTTTCTCAGTGTCTTTATCATGTTATTATGAGTACTGTACAAAGCAATGATCTCCAACCTTGCCATTTGAAAGAAAAAAAGTTTTAAATCACTTGCCTATGTCACAGAACATATCTGGCAATTTCACTTCACAATGGGATACCACTCTTGTACAGCAAGTGTTGGACAATGGTTCTTTTCAGGTATACAAGTTTCAAAGCAAGTAATGCCTGTTGCATTTACAGCTCAGACTATTTCACTTAAGCAAGCGAAATGTCTCTTTGAGACTCAGAAATAACCAAACTAAAATATTCTGAACGCTTTCAGTTTCAGATTACATTCCTATTTGCAGAGAAACAATTCGAGACAAAATTCCAATTGTCTCTTATCACTAGAGGAATAGGAACAGGTTTTCGCCGCCCAAAAAGATAGAGAAGTTTTCAAGTGCACAAACTGTGACTGCAGAGTCTGCTGCTCACCTTTTCTATGAGGAGCTTCTTGCTCATCGTTACACATCTATTTAACCGCTCTTTGTACTTCTCCAGCATCTTCTGTTGTTCGTCTATCTGCCGTCTTAAATCGCAGTTGGCCTAACAATGAACAGAGAAGACAAGCCTTAAAGTCACTCTGTGAGAGCCAAGCTGAGCACCACCTAGAAAGAAAGCTAGCTCTAGGCATCAGATTAAAGAAAGCAAAGCAGCAGGAGAAAGGAGAAAAATCAAAAATAAGAAAAGGCTACATTTCTCTTTGCTAAACATCCAAGCAAAACTCTTGCATTTTTAACCCACTCAAATCTTAACACCCTATAGAACAGAGAAGTGCTATCATCCTTTTACATACGAAGAACTGAGGTACAAAGAAACGAAGCACAAGGATTTTATTTTATTTATTTTATAGCAATTGAGACCTTGTCACAGCTACCAAGTCTCAGAATAGCTTAGTCACCCCTGGACTACCCTCTCCCTCTCAGCCACAACAGTGGCAGTCTAAAAGGATGGACCTGGCATTTCCACTTAAGTTCTCCTTTGAGTACTGTCCATCAGTCCTGCTATACAGACTTCTCCCAGTAACAGCTGCTAGTAACACTGACACATCGTATATGGTGGTATTCAATGTGCCACCATTTTCACTGATAAAAAGTTAAATCTAACCATTCCTTTTCTAACCAACAGCTTCTAACAGTGGATAGTAAAAATCCTGCTCCATGGATTGTTTTCCCACAAGGCAACACGTGCTTCCATGTACATCTCTAAGAGCACGTCTTAGTTTCTAGGTACTGAGACCAGACACACACAGAGCCTTTGCTCTTCTCCCTTCTGCTTTCTAATCCTTTTTAATACTTCACAAGAGATGGCCCTCCAGTTGATGAAACACAGATCAGCTAGAACTTTTCCATTAAGTAAAATACCTTTAAATCAAGGACCTCCTCTTTTACTGAAGAATAATAATGAGACAGAGAAGCTTTATTCTTCAGGTTGGACCAAAATAAGCGCTCTCCATCTCTATTCACGTCACTGACTCATAAATCAACATTTCAGAATAAACTCTCTACTGAGAGGTTGCAGAACATGCTACTAAGCAAGCAGCAGTCAGCACCCCAGCATTTAGAAGGGGATAATTGTGAAGAGAAATATGTTAAGTTAACTAACAAAATTCACAGCAAGAGTGCAACAGATCAGCAGGTTTGGCCTTTCTTTGAGGAGACAAACACCTGACCTTAGCTTAGTGATTTGTGAGTGTTGGTTCTACAAGTGGTACAGTACACAAAATCCTGCACTGCAGCCCAGCTGGTGCAGGCATTCTTGGTATCTTTAAATAGCAGCTTTTAGAAGAGTTGTCCCCCTTCAAATACTTACTCTTAGTAAATCATCTATCCTCCCTTCCTTCTTCTCCAAGTCAGAGTTCTTACTGTTTTCTAGTGCAGATATTTTTTCCATTGTGAGGTCCGACTGTAGAAGAAAACCATCATAAACCACATTTAATAAGAACAGCTGATATTTCAGTTCACACATTTCATCACTGTGTAACCCTCTTGAACCTGAACAGTTAGATTTCAGAAGGAACCGATCCACCTTCACTTCCCAGGCTAGGGGATGTCCTCCACTCTTCATTTCCTTATTGCATGATGGGCTCCCTTCAGCATAGGAGGTTTGGACAATTAGCACAAAGGCCTAATGGTCTGCTCCAGAGAAAGGAGACACAACAAGCTAGAATCACCTTCTCGTGCTGCCAATTTTGTTTTTATAGCTGAGTTCTGCCCAGCCTGTGGTGGTCTCTATCACTCAGTGCCCTTTCCTGAAGCATAACATTACCTGCACAAGAAAAAAATACCAACAAAAAAACCAACAATCCACTAAAACTCACCCCTCAGCTGGAATACCAAATTAATGGGCATGAACAACCACTGGTTAGACAAAAGACTACAACATCTATGTGTTTTTATTTTTATTTTTTAAGAGGTCTTGACCAAAAATGCAAGTTTTTACTTTAAAGTATAATAAATTAACAGTAGAGGAGTTAGGCACGAGCTTTTCTTTCTGACAAACTGATGTGTAAGTGTCTGCTGGGGTCAGAAACTTTAGTGCTTTTGAGTGAAATCTGTTTGGAAAATTGTACCAGGTGCAGCACATGTCAAATACCTTCACCTCATGAAATGCGTTATACCCATAAACAAAATACACGCTCTATTTTGCGGCAACAAGAATATTTCAAACTCAAACTGGTAGGGAAGAAAAGAGGAAGAAGCAGTCAGTATGCACATGAATGTAACATCTAAAAAAAGCCAAGCCAGCTCAAGGGAATCTTGCTCCTTGTCTGCAAACACAGATTTCACATTTATAGCCAGCAACCCACTATCCTGGTTCTGAGAAGAGTTAGCAGAGACTTACCTGCAGAGTTGTCAACAACTGCTCTAAAATTTTAGGCTTGCCTGGAAGCTAACACCATGAAGCAAGAGACAAACTTGGCAGACTGAACTCTGTTACTTCTCTACCCAGTACGGGAAAGATGAAAATGAACACCTGCCAGCACTGCATACCAAGCAAGATGAGCTTAAATCCCACAAGATAAAGAGGAAGCTTGGGCAGGTCACCTCACTGCTGCCTTCACTTCATTTAAGCTTCCTGACAGCCCACAGGAGGCAGACAGGACAAAAGCTTTTGTCACTGAAGGCAATGAGAAGGCTGGCTGTTGAAAACTCAAGACTATATCCACCCAGCCAAGCAGCAAAAGTTTCTTCAGAAACTGACTATAAACTGACATTTGTCAGATGCACTCACACACTTGCACTGTCAGATGATGTCATGCTTCAGGATGTACATGCACAGTGATTTATTTCATCACAACTCACCTTGCCTCAGAGAACTTAGAAGGCCCTCACACTGATGGAAAATGCTAGGGAAATCATGTTCACGCTAACTTGCTTTTGGCATTGACAAGAAATTCAAGCTGGAAATCTCTGAATATTGTATTTTCCCCATCTATCCACCTCAAACAGTTTGAGAAGAGAAAACATGAAAATGTACACATTCTCATCGCACAGGCAAGCATCTTTACAGATTTCTTGCCTTAAGCACCTACTACATCTACATCTCTGGAAAACAGAAGGAAGCTGAGCACTGGCACAAAGCATACTAAGCTAACATATCACCCTTCTTAGGGAAGATGGATGCAGCAGGCATGTTGAGCACAGGAGATGATAAAAACATCTTGCTTGCTACAGCTGGTACTGCTATTTTAAGCAGTGGTGTTGGGACAGCAGAGATTGACATCTAAAAACTCTCTCGGGCAGGTACTTGAGCAAAGGCATCATTTTATCACAAGTGCTAGCAAGACACAGGGATCTTCACAGACCAGCATTTTAACAATACGCACAACAGAGCTGACCCCACTGACACGACAGGTCTCAGAGATGTTAGCCTAGTCAGCATCCCCAGTGATTCTTCATGCACAAAGAACTTGTACCACCTGCTGGGGAAATGGAGAATGAACTTCCCCCAGCAGTGATACTAAATGACACAGACTGATGCATGAAAATGATTGACACAAAACCGATTGTTCAGAAATCACTCGAGGGAAAGGTCACTCACAGAGAAATCAGAGATGAAAACCAGAAGATTAAGAGAAGGCGTGGAGAAGAAATGAGCAAGATGCACTGTAGGTGAAGCTTAATGTCCTTATACACAACAGAGGAAGATGACTCAGCTAGAATTATATCTTGCTGTAAAGCCACAAGAAGAATCTTAACAGATTATAAAAGGAATCAAGAGACTGGCACAGACAAAACAGCTATTCCTCTCTTTGACTCCAGCTCACTGAACTTGCTGAGAAGTACCTTCGAGAAGACATCACACCCCACCTTCACAGGGTAAACAACATCACGGGTGTACTCCCAACAACTGCAGAGGACAAAGAACTTGCAGCCAGGCTGTGGGTATTTGCATTGTAATCAGTGTGGATGCACCCATGATTGACAGCACTTGAACAGAGGTATCCATAATTATAATTTACTTCATGTCTTCACTTACAAGGACAGGGAGAACATACAACACAACTGAACTGGACAGGGCAAGACAGAGCTATTCCTCCCCTGAGCATGTCCACAAGCAGCTGAAGAACTGTCCACAATACTGACACAGAAAAGCCTCAGTAACAGATCAAGAACACTCCAGTAGCAGCAACTGAGAAGTATCCTTTACAGGATAAAGAACAAAGTTCAGTGTGATTCACCTTTAATCAGTACAGTTACAGACTAAATTGGTACTACCAGTCCTTTTGACATAACTTCTGTTCCAAGTGGTGCAGAAGACAAGCTACACCAAGCTTAAATGTCATATCCAAGAGATGTATCATCTGGTAAGCTATACCTGTGACTGTTTGTGCTGGATGGAAATCTGTTTTTGGGAAGTGCAGGAATGCTCAGTGTTCCCTGATCCCGTAGAAGATGGGCTGCCTTGCTGGGCCTGCAAAAGAAAGTCAGGGTATTGTTATATGCTCCTCAACATGATTGCTGGTGCCCACACAGATACACTTATCTTCACATGGGAGGTGTAGTCTGGCCTGGGTACCACACTTTTAAGGTTTAAGAATGCTCTAGACTTAGTTCATTAACACGAGAGAATCAGCTGCTCTCAAGAAGTCTGGCCCAACCTTCTAAAAGACAAAGCTTTTAAAAAACCTAGCATAATTCACGTCAACTGAGATTACGTTAGGCCAAAATTTACACTTCTAAAAGCAAGGCTGTACTCCATTCTTGTGATTTTCACACATTGAGTAGGTACTCATACTATCATTTTGATCCACATAAGATTTTTGAATTGTTAACTTAAAACTCAACTCATTTTATTAACAAGCAAAGCCTGGGACCTAGAACTCTTCACAAGGAAGAAGAACTTACCAGAAGATGGTAGACTTGGTCATCAATAAACCAGGCTGCACTTGAGCTCCTTCAAATGCCCCATCCCTTAAACTAGAAAACATCCCCTGGCATTCAAGTCCTTTCAGAGCTGCTCACCGAGACAAAAGTAAAGCAGAGGCCACCTCCCCTCTGTGCCAGCTGCTCATTCTCTAGCCGCTGCTTCGCCAGCATCACCGACATCAGCGTTGGCAGAGCAGAGTGATCCTCCTGTGGTTCCTTTGCTGTGCTGCCGTCTACCCCATACAGCGGCTGCTCCACTCGCCGCTGTAACATAGTCAAAAAAAAGACAATAAACTTTTTTTTTTTTTTTTTTCCTCCCTTTTTAAAAACTGACTCTCTGGCTCTGCCAAAACTGTTGTCAGTGAAGCAGCTGCTCAGGAACGGGCAGGCAGCACGGTGAGGATCTGATCATTCAAATTGGATTCCCAGAGACTTTGTTCCAATGTCAAACGTGAGAAAGTAGATGAAGTTAGCAATTAAACAAAATAACAAATGAACACACAGGACAGAATTTCTTGTCAGTTGACACACACCTTCCTACATGAATAACTGTATTTTGGAGCCAGTGGGGCAAAATATGTCGGAGATGCAGAAGTCACAGTACACTGTAACTTTGCTTGAAGTTACAATACTTTGTTTATTGAGGACTTGTTTTAACACTGTCAGTTGTCACAATAAATTGGTTACTCCAATGAAGTAAACTGAGACATAAATGCTAAATGCAGTAACCTAACCATGTCCAAGATCCAGACATCATGGTAGCCTCCTTTCTGTCATTAAGGCAGAGACAAACCACTTGTAAGATTAGTAAAACACTGACACATTCCTAAATCTTTACGAAGATGTAGAGCATCTGTAAGGGTCAGCTACCTACTCATACAGTGGACTCCTTTTCCAAAGGTGAAATGGGGTTCAGTAAGAACAAGAGTTATCTGAGCTACGTTGATTACGGTGCTCAGATTTCAAAAGCCAGCCCATGACCACTGGGACCTGGCAGCCTGGGTAACACTCATCTAAGTCATCCCAAGCCGTAACTCCGGGCCAGGCATACAGCACAGAGGAAGAAAGAAGTCACGTCAAGTTCCAGTTTCTCTTCAAACCTAAATTGCAACCTGCAGCGTGTTTTCTGCCTAACATTACAAATGTCAAGAGCACACTTTCTTCCCCAACAGAATGTCTGTATATGAGAGCAACCTTGCAAGAGGTTGAAGACCTGCACATCCTCCTTCTGATCAAAGGAGAAGAAAGGCAATTCAAAGCAGTCAAGAGATTTGAAGACAAGAAGCAACATCACCATGCCATTACAATTCCTCTGTAAGTTCTCACTGCAGAAGATTTCCAGTACAGCATACATTAACTCACAGGTTTGGAGCAGGTTTGTCTCACTGTGAAAGACATTTTAACACTCTGCTCTCCTCATATACCACACTGACATGTGCAACGGATAAGATATTCCATCTTCTCCAGTTTTCACTCATTCCCCCATTTTCTGATCTTAGCTCAAACCGTTGGTATTCAGTTTGTAAGAAGATGATAGACCTTGCAGATGCACATAATAGTTTGTTATGAATATGCAAACACTGCAAGATCAGCTCTAACAGTAAAGAAGAGAAGAAACACAAAGAGCACCTGCACAAGCGGAGAGACAAACTGACCTAACTCAAACTAACTGTACCTTCAGCCTTCACCACATGAGAAATGTTCAGCTCAAACTTTTAGCTACTCAGTATATAGAAGCAGAGAAGAAGAAAGACAAAGGAAGAATCATCTGGTTCCATCATAAATACTTGTAGTGTATCTCATCAGTTGGAATAAAGAGCTGTCCCTATGTTCAGAGATATTCCTTCATTCATTAACTTCTCTTTAAGGAGGAGTATTAGTGAATTAATAAGACAAGGATGATCAGTTAAAGATATATTTTATTCTTGCAGACATCCAAAACATCTAGATGCACATCTGAAACACTCCCTTAAAGCAGCACTGCAAAGCTTCAGTATCTACTAACATATATTGAATTCAGTGTTGGGATTTAGTTCAGTACACATTCATGAGCTGTGCAAAGGTCTCTGCAGAATAATGTAATCAGTGAAGTCTTTGCATTTGGTTTTCTAGGCACTAACCTTTCCCATAATGCTCTGTAATTCTGTGACACTCAACAAATACTAACAGATTTTAAAGAGGGGCGATGGCAGTGTTCAAAACTAGAGATCAAATACCACAGCCTCTGAATGCTGCTTTGCTAGTTGGAAGAATTTTCTTTAGCTTGTGCTAAACCAGCTTAAAATACTGGTTACTCCTTCATATTCAAATTGTGCAGAAATGCTCAGACAGCAAAATCAAATTATTTAACAAAATATAGCAACAGATGTGCTTGTATACACATCTCTTTGCAAGCTTTTGCTAATGCTCCTCACAAGTCACACGCAGAGACAGAAAAGATCTTCCCAATATTACCACAGTATGCACATCTTTCAGTAGACCCAAAGGGTGAAATTCCACTGTACTAGTGCTATACAAGCATATGTGATACTCCCAGTTTCATGCGGAAGTTCACAAGCCACACTGGAATGCAAGGTAACAGCAACTATACCTTATTTTATTTAGGACAGCAACCCATCCGTAACCACACAGTACATAAAAATACTGACTGGTATGCTTTAAGCTCAGATTGTCACATCATTTACAGCTGGACTGCAGGATCCTAGACATCTAGCTTTGCTGCCCAAACCCAGATTCAGATACCAAAAAATCTCAAAGCACAACAGAATAGAAAACAAAACCAAAAAAAAACACACAAAGAGAACTGATTAAAGACCAAGTGAAACCACTCACCAAGAGACCTTTCCTTCCTGTTCAGAATATTTTATCACCTGCCTGAAGCACAGCCACCAACATAAGCGATGTGCCACCCGCACCGTCCCCATGGAGAACACTCACCGGCAAGGGGTTGGATAAGGAATGCTGCGGTGATGATCTGGCAACTGGTGGCACACTTCTACCAGGACTGGTTCCTGGGCCGCTTCCCCCAGCAAACTGGTCAAAGCAACAGATTTGATCATCAGTAATTCCACAGAGGTACTGTACTTAAGTAAATTTAACAGAGAAAGAAGCAACACAATATTAAAGATGAAGCCACACAGGCTCCAGGGACTCACTTAAACAAACTGAAGATAAGCTGGAAGGAAAACTTTAAAATTTCATGTGCTGTTTTCAAAAAATAACAGCAGAAGTACGTACTTCAGACAAACATTTACATTTGCACTGAGTACATTTCTCATTTCAAGACAAAAGCCAGCTTATCACTAATGCTTGGCAGTACACTAATTATTTATTGTGCAGAATTAGGAATTCCATTCCCTGTGAGGACGTGGGACTGTGTACCATGGAAGCACTTGTGCCAGTCGCTGTCAAAGACGAGATATGTAAGCAGCTGGGCAACTGGTCTAGTTGGTATAGGAACTGCTCCTGCACTGCACAATCAGAGAATGGCTTGGGTTGAAAGGGACCCCAAGGATCATCAAGTTCCAACCTCTGCTATCTAGGCAGGGCCACCAACCTCCAATACACCTCACTTATCAAAATCTTAAACAAGGAAAGAAATGAGCACTAATAAGCAGTTAATTTCGGACTCCAGGTTAACAAGTAAGATAAACTTCTTGGGGGAGGTTCCAAGCACAAAACCTGTATTAAAGTAGGTTTGCAAACTAAGAACTCAAATATCCTCAACCAAGATCCAGATGCCAGGGGAAACTGGCCTACACTGACGTGACTGCTCTTTAAAATTAAAAATCAAAACTGCTTTATCAACTGTTCAAAGAGAAACTAATTTAAAAACCAACTTCCAAAAAATCTCCCATCCCCTACCTTATCACATTTGAACGTATCAGGTTAACATCATCAATCAGTGACTCCAAACTGTTATTTAATACGATAGATCAGTAACAGAAGTTACATTACAGCCCTCCATCTGCAGATTATGCACAATGTGAATTCAATCAGATTTCTCCAACTATCTAAAGATGCTTACCTCAAAATAGTCACTAATTTTATGTCCTCTAGGAGTGCCTTTTCCTGAAAAGAAAAACAAAGAATGAAAATCAAAGAGTTCATATATATATACATACATATTAAGTACAGAAATTACGTAGTAGTTTTCTGAAAATGCCTATGCTTTGACAGTCCTCTCCCTGTACTCCTTTAGGTGCAGCATGGATCGTAACAGAAGCTTCTAAAGAACAAAAGACTGCCCCAGGGTTACAGCTCTGTGTGGTCGTTGGGAGGGTTTAGAGTTGACAATTCAATTAACTCTCAATTCCAAACATGTCAAATCTAATCAAACATCATTTGTACTTGCTGAAGGACTCAGAAAACACAAAACCTCATTGGACTTTTCACAGTTCTCCAAACTTTCCTTCAGGATGAGGGCAGAGCAAAGGGTACTTTTACCTCTACTTTACTCCATCACCTTCATATAAATTACAGCACATTAGATTTCTCACAAGCATTTATGTAAAAGTTAGAGAGAGAACTAGCAGTGGCTTAATAGCACCTCATTAAAAATTAGCCCTTCTCTCTTACTGTAATATTATCAAAGCCATTCTGTCAACACAATCCTCAGTACTTTCTTTTGAAGAATAAAAAGAAACAAATCTGCCCCTATGCCCATTCCCTACAAAAACCGAACTCGGACCGAAACACTCTGGTTCTCCTCAGTACTTTGAGTCAGCACTGCCTGCTTTATACTCAAGTACAGTTTGTTCCCTATTTGTTATGGTGAGAACCTACTTTTAACAAAGCGAGCATACGTCTCAAATAGGCAAGAGAGAGTACATCCTGTATTTTGAAGTCTGGCTGCAGTATACGTAGTGACATGGGACCAGAACAACACTGCAGAGATGCCATATTAAGCCCTTGGGCAGTCTGCCCCATAAAAAATCTAATCATTTGGGCAAATAAGCTGAAGATGAGTGTTTTCCTGCCAATAAGGACAACAAGGCTCCCAGAAGAGAACTACACCATCACAGAGTAGCTCATAACATGCTGCCTGACACACCCTTGAGAAGAGCCATTAGTTTCCTAAGGCACTGACTGTGCAAAACGTACACAAATTACCAACCATTCAGAAATCCTGCAGCTGGGTCAGGAGAATGGATTACCTTGACTGGTCTCATATGCTTCTGCTTTCCTTTTTCTATTCCGCTGGTCATTCTGTTTTTTCTCAGGAGTCTGTTAAACAATACTTCAAAATTAACATTTCTGCAGTTATTCCAAAGTTTAAAGAAAATGCCAAAACACAATAATCTGCTCCATATCCCCAGAGGCCATTTCGTTTCTCTGGTGCATTTGCTTCTACTGCTGGCACTTAAAGAAACAATAACTCTCAAAGAGCTGCTACCTCTGGATATAAGCACTGCAAAATGGACAGAAAGTGGTTAGAAACCAGGTTAGCTTCCTCCCCACCTATTCAGTTGCAGTATACCAACCTCACAGTCAGCAGAACAAGTCCACATTAAAAAAATAATAATAAAAATAATAAAACTATCTGTGCAAACCATTTCAGGGTGACTGCAGAACTGGCACAAGGGGCGTAGAGTGGCTGAGAACAGGACAATTTCCCTTCCTGAAGCAGATGGCTGTAAGAACTATCCCATCCATTGGGGCACATCTGCAACCTTGCACAAAGGCAGAGCTCCCTGAAATGGCAGCAAGGAGAAAGCTGCCACAGGTGCAGCACTTCATCTGGATTCAGTTTGTTTTGCATCCGTTCTCATTAAGGTGAGAGCAGAAGGGACCCTGGCACAGTGCATTCTGTATCATCAGAGTCACTTATGTGACCAACACTGCTGATATCACTTGGAAGCACAGCACTGGAAGCAGCTCACCAAGGCTGCTGGAAAGAAAGATATTTTGTCATTTCCATCACCATGCCATTAAAATAAAAAAATAATTTGGGACCCTTTTGGATAAGAGATTTCCAAGCTATAGGCTTTGCAATTGTTTCAGTCACCACTAAACTGCAGTCCAGGGTAAGAAGAAAACCACAGTGTGCAAAACGACACTGGGGGAGGGAAAGGCATGGGCAGAAAGTTTGTGGTAAACCTAAGCTCTGTGCTCTTTGGAAACCAAAGTCCAAAGTACTCTGTTTAAGACCTCTGCCAAAAGACTTGTGCACAGTAAGCACAGAAATCAATCTATCTCCTTTAATAGGATGAAAAGAATAAAGCTGACACAGACAGAACCCAAACCCGGCTGTGTTCCCAGGGGATGCTGGACACCTGCAGTCCCACATCACCAACCAGACCATCACTGACACGTTATCTTGGTAAGATGATGGAAGGGCTGTTAAGACAGAGGTGGCCATTGTGACTGCAAAGCACTTTTTAAAATTGAGAGACTAAAAAACTCAGTGACAATCTAGAGACTTGCTGCACCAGTTCCTGCATGTGTACAAGTGAATGAAAAAGCCTCCTCAATGCTGAGTGAAGATCAGCTCATGTTGGAGTGACTGTAACAACACAAGCTCCACATTACAGCCTCTGTGGAATTCTAGGCATATTAATGAGAGTCAGTTTCAGTTGTTTTTCCACTCAAGTACATTTATATAACCAAAATTACACACAACATTATCTTTTATAGACTGAAAAGCCAGGAATGGAAGATTTGATTATGTAAGCTTGGTCAATTTAAATCATTCCACGCAGGCTGATCAAAAATCAAGTAAAATAAGGCTTAATACTCAATCTTTCACTCTCAGTTGTACTTACTTGTACGGATATTTTGTTCTTGAGAGACTTAGCTTCACCAGACACATCATATCAGTACTGCCACATAACAGGAGGAAATATGACCCACAACTTACCTGGCAATTGGGTGGAAAGCTCTTTAAAGCCATAAGAAAATGGCCTATAATTTGAGACATTGCTATATGGACATGTGATTTTAAAACACAAAAAATTAACTCTCCAATTCATTTTACTGCTGCTTTAGCAAGTGTTCAGAAATAGCTGACGCTAAAGCAGTGAGTTTAAACAGGGACAAAGGATCAATTTTCACCTCCCCACAATTCTACAGAATGATTCATAAAAATGCTCAGCTTTGTGCAAATCCACATTTTTGATAGGTAAGGTAAACTTTTCCATTAATGCTCTCCGACTTTTTGTTTGGCCAAAACTTTATCCAAAACCCACAAACAAATCACAATGCAGCTGAAAACAATTTCATAAGCTGAGTTTTATGAATACTGTGCTTTTGGGGGTTGGGTAAAATTTTTCTGCTACAGTGGGAAGCTTCAAGAAGAGCTGTTTCACAGTGTGGTCCAAAGGCAGCACTCACTCCCATAAAATTCCTTTTACACTTTGAATCCAATCGTGTTTAACACAAACTGGATTACTATCAGGGTTTGTGCCCACTTACCTCCAGTTCTTTATCACTGAGAGAACCCACGCTGCATAAGCTCTGGTTGGAAGACTCACTATTTAATGGACCCTAGTGAAAAACAAGCAAATACAGTTAGAAAATTTCCCTACAAGGCAGATACTCTCTATCACACATCACATCTCTGGGCAAACTATGCTGCTCTAAGCCATGTGGGTTAAATATCTATACACATGGTAGTGCATTAAAGAACTCCACAAGTCATGAGGAGCAAGACTGAAGCTGGGCAGCTTTTAGCATTTTGCCTAGGCCTTTGCAATTATGTATATTTCTGTGTCAGTTGAATTCCCATTTAACCACAATCACAAAGCAGTCAAGGCAGCATTCACAACAGTCTAAGACAACTAAATGGCTTGAGAAACAAAACTTCTCATCTGTTGAGCAGCATTAGTTTGAAGTTCAGTTCCCTGGGCAAGCATCTGCTTGGCCTTGGCTACAACTAAGAGGCAAGGCATCCATTACTGATAGCAGGTACTGGTAGCACCACCATTTTTTATTTTATTTTTAAATTTAGTTTTTTCCTCTAGGAAAGTGAACAAATGAAAGCTGTATTAACAGCAGTAAAACTGTCAGCCACACGACAATCCCTCTCCCTGGGTTATTTTATGGGCCCACAGCTGAACTGCCATAAGAGCAGTTGCTCCCACCAAGCTAAAGCACAAACCGAAGAGGCTGGAATAGATTTAATCAAAACAGTATCCAGTTACCTACAAGAGAGTGACTGCATCTCTGCAGGCTCTGCTGGATACACACCTACAGCTTTAGGTATCCAAGCATTTTTGAAAATTATTTTCTAAAAATCTCTTACCAAAGTTGTTTTTAAAAAAGAAAAGTGAATCATGCAAAGTCACTGTTTTAGCCCAGCGCTCTGACACAAAAGTGTCCTCCCACGGACCGAACTTAAGAAATCTAGACAAATTTGACAAAGATATAAAAACAAAATCCACAATTACCGATGGAATGTATTAACAGGAAGAATGACATGATAAAGCCACCTCTCCATTAATAACTTGTGAGCATCTTTGCCTGAAGATTCATTCTATTTTGGCATTCTTATTTTCGCAGTAACCACTTCCCAGCAATCAATCCTTCCTCAAGGCAAAGTTGCTTCTCATTGCATGCTTGACCAGAAGACTTAGGGGAGGGTTAGCACAGAAGCCTTAGCACCCCCAGAAGGATCCCACAATAGATTATTTTTGAAGATAGCAGCTCTCTCTTCCCCACTTACAAAAAAGAAAACCGCCATAAAACGAAGCTTGTGACACAAGCTAGCTATTACTAATCCCTTTTCCAAGCAGGCATCCACACCAAGCAAAAGTTCTGTTTACCTTCTGTGTGACACTGTGAATGTTAACTAGAAAATTTGTTTCTCTTTAAAGGACACACTTAGATGCTTCAAGGAAAAATAAAAAAAAAAAATAGAAACAACCCAGCAACCTACACTTGAACAACTCACGAAGCTACGTGCTCAGGAATCTCTTTCAAAAGCAAATTACTTAGGAACATGGCAGATGATATTCTTTAAGCTTTACTATTGCAGAATCAAGGGGGTTGGATAGGGGCCCTTGGAGATCATCTAGCCCAACCTCCTGCTGAAAGAAGTCCCATAAGGTAGGCTTCAGGAACCTACTCCCTTCAATTCATTGTACAATTAGCTCAAGGCACTACACCTTGCGTCCTCAGTGACATAACAGCCTAAAATTTCATTGTTACCTACACTAACAACCAAGCTTTCCACACTACCCCATCCCCAAACCTCCCCACCATGATGAAGCACAAATCTCACTGTCAGTACTTTCGGTTGTTCCAGCCATTTATTTCTTGGCCAACAGGACTTAACAGAAGTGGCAACGCTAACCTTAACCACATCTACAGGAAGCCCTCATTGATAATCAGCATAACATCTTATGGCAAACATGACATAAAGTTCATCTTTTCACCCATGTAAAAAGATTGTTTACAAACTACACAAACACTGTCCCTCTACAACCCTTCACTTTCTCTCATGAAATTAAACCTCAGCAGCATGTCCGAGACGTCAACCTTCTGTGCAAGTGTGAAAGCTTCATTAGACACAGAAGCATCTCAGCCAATTAGCATTTGCTGGTCTCAGACAGACAGGTTGGGGCTCTGACACCACGAAGATGAAAGTGAAAGTTGTTCCCACATTTGCTTCAATTTCCTTGCCTCCATTTTGCACATGGATAGCAAATCACAAGAACAGCTGCTCCCAAAATGCCACATTTGAGCTTTTCAGGAACACTGCAGTTGAAGGGATGTCCTGCATGGGGTTGACCTGCATTGCAGCATAACCTGTCATAACAAGCTGATGAGGCCATCTGTAGTTAGAAACAATCTTAAGATTTTTCAGAAATACAGGTTTAAATTTGTGCAAAGGAACATTAAGATCTGGATCGTAAGCAGCCTCAAAAAACACCTAACAAAATCTCTAATGTTTTTTCCCCCTCAAGACAGCTATCTGTGCTATTCCATGTGTGCAATCTACTGTTCTAGAGGAGTTGGAATGAAACACTTCTTCGCCATCAACAAAAGAGCAATTCCATTTTGATTACAGATGCGCCCTTACCACAGAACATCCCCTAGAAACCAAACTGACATCATCATAAAACTGAATTCAACAAAGAAATAGAAATGGTGAAAAGGAACTGAGTACCTTGCCACAGCATCAGGAAAGCAAAGTTTGAGAGCTGTTTGTAAGCACCTGCAAGTTCACTGTCGTATTTACTGGTTCTGTGAACAAGGGCAAAATCCTTTGCAGATGATTTTCACCCTAATTCCACCAAATGAGTTCTTGCTTCCCTCGACTACCTTCAAGTAGGCCTTTGGCTTTTATTTCTTTTCCAGCAAAGCATTAGGTCTATCTTACAGGCGAGAAACTAAAGCATCTTTTTCATGTCAAACTTGGCAAAAAAGACTTGTTCTGAGGTATTCAGACTCTGAAGACAGTGCTCATTAGAACGTGTTGCACTTGAAGCAATGAAGATGCAGTACCCAGGATGGTTAAGAAATATGGCCTAAACCTCACTGCTGCTGCTCTTCTCACATAGTTACACAAGATGGAGAAGAGAGTTCTCATGACCTTCCAGCTAGATACCTACTTTCACACACAGCCTCACATTATCAACACTTTAAAGCAACAGGTTTGGGCACTGGATATGAGAAGCTATACATCTGCCCTTCATTTAGCAGTGAGGGAGTGTGTGTGCGTACTAAAAAAACCTTCAAATTTATGTTTTATCATTCCTGGCTGTTTATATTTAACTCAGCAACTGACATTGGGTAAATGTTCAGTACTTAATTTAGCATACCATTTTAAGTGGTCATGACACAAAAAGAATCAAAGGAATGAACCTGAATTCTGGAAAAGAGTAAGTAAGCAGTGACAAAGAATACTAACGTTGGAATATAGCTTGGGAAATAGCAGTAGTGAATAAATATGCAAAAGTTCACATAGGAATGGCTTATGAATTTTGTTTCTCAAGTCATCTGCAGTGGCATCTGGCTTTTCTAGCAGTCTGCTTTGGGATAACTCTGTGCTTCCCTGCTATCACTTTCAGCCCACTCCCCATCAAGGGAAATGGCATTGGGGTTCAGCAAAAATTTGAAATACATGGATCACCTGAAAGAAGCTAATAGTTCCTATGGTGTGTACCCAAATGACAAGTGTAAGAACAGCATGCACTTCCTCCTCCCTGAGGAATTTTTCTGAGATAAGCTGGCATGCTCTTTTCCCTTGTGATTCACCTTTCAACTGCTCTGAGTGGCCTACCTATGCACAATAAAACCTCCATGTTGAGAACTGGATGCAGGAGCAGCAGGCCCTTTCATGACTCCCACTCAAAGGCAAGATTTAAAAACCTGTCCACTCACACAAGCTACTCAGTCATTTCTCCCTTTGCAAGAGTCCTGGGAATGCCACAAATGAGGCACAATGGCTGACGTTTCAATACAAACAACTCAGCCTGATAACAGATCCCACTGCACCACCTGTAACAGAGTTAGTCTGACTCAGGCCTCCCTTACCTACCTCCTGTTCAAGCCTACATACTGCCTCGTATGACTCGTGCCTCTCCAAGCTCCCAGACATGATGCTTCAGGCTCGTCCGCACCTCTTCCATTGGGCAGTCTCCATTTTGTGTTCTGCATCTCCTCATACTGGAAGAGAGCTCTAGGAATCCAAGCTGCCTAGCTGGAGTTTCACATGTGGAGTTAACGCGTGTTGCAGAACTCTCTTGCTAACTCAGTGGCGGAGATCTGCTTCACTACCTCAGGCCAATGCAGCCCAAATTATTCTGAATTCTGCAGCAAATCAAGAGATTTCAAAGGGAAAAAGTCAGTCCTTTGTCCCACTAGAAGTTACTGCTGACTCCACACAGGCTTAAAGCAAAGTGAAATGGTTTTCCAGTCACGCTAATCACAGGCTGCTGTTTAAGCCAGGTTTAAGAAATATTTTCTTCTTATTTCAAGAATCTCTGAAGTGTGACAATTAAAGCCTGCCTTATTAATGGTGCTTCTACAAAAGCTCAATGTTAACCAATGTTATGGCCAATAAGGAAGCCCCTGTATCACCTATACGTTGCAGGTTTTTCTTTTTGCCATGAGAAGTTAAGCTACCATCAGCTGTGCACAGCTACCCTTCCTTGTATACAATAGGTAAACAAATTCACAACAGGATTTGCTTGAGTTCCATTACATCTCGAGGGTCCTCTTAGAAAGAAAAGAAGATGGTATTTTTATTCTACTGACAGCAAGTTGGATAGAAACATCAAACAGCTCAACCTGAACCTCAGTTCGGGGGCAAGAACAGAACTGAGAACTGCTTCTGAATTTCAGCAGCTAGACAAAACATTTAAAATAAGTAATACTGCCCAAAGAAGCATCCAAACAATGTTCAGCTATCTGGTACAAAGTCCTGGCACTTGCTGTGGTAGCTGATAAATTTATTCCTAAGGTTCAAAACTCTTATTAATTAGTTCCTCTGGCAGCATGTGACACCTGTTGGGGACTATCATCATGCAGCACTGCTTCCCTCCAAAGAAAACAATTATGCTTTCATGGTAATTCTCAACTTGGTTAACTTTTGTTACTAAAAACATTGCTATATAGACTACACAACTAGCAGTTAATGAACTGACCGAGGATTTCTATTCTAAGGCATCAGAGGAAGGGTAAAAAAAAACAAAATCAAACCCATGAAAAAATGCTGCTCCTTCCCATGAGCTATTCCCTTCTTGAAGGCAGATGCTCTGCAACATAAGTGACACTCTTCAGGTTACTTTCATTTTCCTCTTTGTGATACCTCAAAGGGAGGGGAGTGGGAGCAATAGCTACCACCAAGACCAATGCTTCCTCAGTCAACCTCTAGAAACACTTGAACCTTTCTAGGTTAGCTACAACAAAGCGGTGCACACAGCCTAGTTTGAAGACCATTTAACACTCAACGTGTAGCCAATTTTCACAATGCAGACTTGATCCAGCCTGGCTAAGCTATACGTAAATGCACAAATTCATCCATCACAACTGCCTATTCCAAATCCTCAACCAGCAGAAGTCTCCAAAAATGACACCTATCCTTGGGAGTTAACCCATGTGGTACCTTAAAGCCAGCACGCAGGCAGGGGGAAGTGAGACAGAAGGTGAGAACAGACAAAACTAAACAACGTCATCTCCAGAAACAAACTACTTTTTGCCTTCTGTTCCTAATGACCCAAGGAAGATGCCCAAGATGACTAGTCAGAATGATATTTCAAGTGAACATGCTTAAATTTCCCCTGTATATGTAAACACAAACTAGACCCAGACAAACATGAATGCCTGTAGATGTCAGACAGTTACATGTTAATTCAAGGTCTTGCTTCGTGAATTTGGGGAAGAATGGCACTTTACCATATGGCAGGAATAGATATCTAAAGCACTGCTGGCTTTCTGAAGCTATCTAGTGACCTGGATGCACCACAATGACTATAACAGTTGCCTAGAAACATTCCTTGCTCATAAATTCCATGTGTTAACTCCCAGCTTCTAGAGAAGTATATTCTCCAAATATTAAGAGAATTCATCACAGTCTTGCAATGGAATTTTGAGGCATTTAGGACTGCAAGCAGCCTCAGCCATTGGGTTGTGCCTTCAGTTACTGCGGGAGGTGACAGCACACAGCTGCTTCCAAAACAGTTTAGGATTTCTGTGCTCTACTACTGTTACTGGAAAGCGCTCACAGAATCCCGTGACTCTGAGAGCTAGAAGCATTTTCTTCCTAGTTTCCAGACCAAAAACTTATTTCTTGATCAGCTTCCTTTTATTCGTTCTTAGAATTCATGCAGATATTCTTTACTTGTAAACACAATGGAAAAATAGGCTTTAAAGCTGCAGTTATATTAAGGATGCAAATTGCACGTTAGTTTTATGCAGGCTCAAAACACACTCTGTATTTCTCAGCATTAAAGAAACCTAACTGAGCACACTGAGCAGTACAACAAGGCAGTGGAACGCAGGAAGCTCAGAGCTGTAACTGCCTGCTGCATTCACCCAATAGGAGAGCATCTAAGAGGACATTTCTTCCTTTTATGCAACGAACAGCAACAGAATACCTTCTATCCCAGGAGGATGTGCCAGTCCCAGTCCCACTAGATGGCACTAACTTACTCTATGCAGCTTTCCTTAAACATTTAATTGGAGAGAGCTAAAAACCTTGTTGAATCATACAAATTGTATCACAGCTTTCCCAACACATTCCCTTTAAGACAGTGACCTACCAATGCCAGTGCGGAGCATGACGGACGGAGACTTGGGGGGGTAGGGAGGGAATTTGAAGCACCAACCTGGGAGGGAATGTAGTATCTGAGATTAATATTGCAACCAAGACTTGCTGCAACATAGTAGAGTCATGCTAATTCATATCAATGGTTGGCTGATCTATTGCAAATTAGCAAGTTTATAAATATATATTGTGTAATGTAACAAGTTTTCTGACCAACACAAGGTAATACACTATACTGCACAGTAACAGGCAAAAACAAAACTCAGTAAAGAGCTTTGCTCAAAATGCACTCTCCAAGAAACAAGGACTTATCACTTGGATATGTTTTAATTTAAAAAATGACTTTTCAATATTCACCTGTACAAAGAAAGGGTACAAAGTGTTTCTAGACTGTACATATAGAAAACAATTCAGGCTTGCTTTCCTATATCCTTTAAAGATCATTCCTTCAACAGGAGTAGATCCTAACGTTTTTCAAGAGCACTGAGTATGTTGGCACTCTTTTAAACAAAGGCAGTCTCTATGCTTTTAAGTCTCAAGAAAGTTGCTGGACTTCATTTATACTGGTACCTACGATGGGGGGGAAGAAGCAAGAATCAAGAGGAAAAAGCACATAAAAAGTTGCAACTTTGTATAAAACACCTTTCAAGATCACAACTATGTTATAGAGCATAGACTGGCACTTGTAAAAGCCATGAGATTAAAAGTCTGAACAGTGGGAAAAAGATGAAAAAAGCCCATGCTCCTACGTCAGTAACTGAAGGAGTTACTCCTTAATGACTTTCATCTTAATTATTCTCACTATGCTGCTTCAAAACTGAATCTTTTACTTCTTCATGCTCTCTTCCAAGACTTAACCTTGTTTGAGTCCTGACTGAAGAATGTAAAGAAAACCACGAACTCAAACTAAACCAATTTAAAGTTCTGATTTACTATCACTTTTTCTAATGCAAATTGACAGCTTCTTTCCAAAACATTACTAAGAGGCTTCCAAAAATTCCATAGCAAAGATGGTGCTTTACCTTCCACCTTTCTGCTGTTCAAAACTCAGCACCTTCATGAAAAATAAACTCCTTATCACTGACCTAGTTTAAAATGAGTTCTGCCACCATTTCATTGCTCAGAGAGGAAATCAATTAGCACTACCAACAATGTCTGGAGAACTAATATAACTTAAAGGTAGAATATTAAGCAGCCACACAACGTTGTTGTTAGGTGTCTCAGTCAAGAAAATCAGCTACTGGATAGTTTTGAAGTTGCACATGAGGACAAAGATGGGATTTACCAGCAGGCTGTGGATCACTGATACGGGGTAAGTTTACCTTCAAGTACTTTTTGGTGTGTACCATGCAACCAAGTAAGCATACAATTTCAACACACTGTACCCATGAAGAACTGGATGAACAAATTCCTGAAAATATTCAGTCTGGTTACACGTTGTATTAAACACAATCAACTTGAAACTGTATCTAACAAGGGGCCAAATCCAATTCCCAAATGCTTACTTGGAGAAAGGAAGAGACAGGTAAGATTCCCAAAGACAAAGCTGTCTGTTTTTTGGCGGAGTGCAAGCTACCTTAAGATGGAGCAACTCCTGAGAACTTAATTAGAACCCCAAATCTTCTGTACAGCGGTGCATCTGCTCATAGAGATCCCATTTTCATTCCTCTTCAACATACTTCAGACAAATTAGCAGTCGAAACAAAACTACTGATACAAACACATTCTGCTAGCAAAGCAAAATCAGCAAGGTAGGGAGGAAAAAAGGCACGTGGTGCAGATGTCATGCCTTTTACTGAAGGCACTGTACTCACCTTAGCAACACCAACTCCAGTGAACCTGGCCTCCAGTAGTTCCTGCCTTCGTGGATCCAGGCTATGCAATTCTTCCATCATTTCTGCTGCTGTGGGAGAATAACATTCAGATTATGCAATGCAAGGAAATGAGAGATGTAAGATTCTGTGTCACTGACAAGACTCAAAAGTGCCTGTATTGAAGCATAACCATGTAGACAGTACTTCCTTGCAAGAGAAATATGAGATTACCACGCAATAACAACATGATTTTGTCACCATATTACTGTGTATACACCACAACCCTGATGGAGAGTTTCATCTTCTCTCTGTAGCACCAGCCATTTCAAGATCTCTTAATCCAAGAAACCAATTATGTCACATTCTCCCACTGGATGCTTTATTAAAAGGAAAACACAGGACCAGAGAGTTATGACTAAAGGCTTCACAGTTTTTCATCCATCCTGCATGACTAGGAGAAAAAAAAAAAAGCAAAGATCCTCATCCCAGAAATTATTTTTGGCCAATTCCTAAAACATAAGGTCTCCCAAAACTCCAGATTTCACTGACAACAGCTTTGGATCTTCTGAGCACAGAAAGGGATTGTAAGAGAAAAATAATGTACGCTTACATCTCTTTATCAGAAAGTATCGGATACCCCCCAGTGCATCAGCTGCATCTATACACTGGATTTTACTGGGGTACCTCTCTGCAATCTGATGCAACGGATGCCATCATTTGGAGGGTTCAGAAAGAATCAACCAAACATGCACCGCTATGTAAAGAGGTTAAAAATCGTAAAATGTAAAATGCAGATACTGAACTACAAAAAAATGGGACAATTTCAATTTTCATTTGAACTGCGATTCGCATCTTCCCAACTGCACCAATCAAGTCAGTCATTTCCAGAAATGTCTGTTCCAGTTTCATTTCCCAGACGAAGGTAGGGAAAAAAGAGACAGAAGATAAAGATTTGCTGTGTGAAGAACGTATGTGATGAGGAAAGTTCCTGAAGGGCAGCAAGTGCCCTCTAGATCAGGCAGCATACAGTTGTTCCTTTTATTAACTGTCCATTTTGTCCCTGCTGTTTCCTCCAAATGCTGCAGCTCTAAGTTACAGAGGGCTCAGTGAATCCAGCCGGGGACATCCACAAACACTCACCCCAACCAGCAACAAGCCTCAACAACTAAACGTGGTCACCGGAGAACCCTATTTCTACTATTTGCTCCAACAAAGCTATCAGCCTAGTTTTCAAAACAGGAAATCTGTGCACCGAGGAAAATGACAGACGAGCCCTGAAGGCGAATGTTTTAAAGTGCTCGCAGCTCAGTCCCCCCCTTTACGGGGAGGGAACCACGGGGATGCCGGGCTGGGGAAGGAGCCGCACCAGGCTCCCCCTCCCCGGATTCCATCTGCACGCTGGGGCCTGGGGAATGCCCTCGGCTCGGGCACCGCTGGAAGTAGCCCCCCCCCCA
>VXAB01012912.1:0-35527 GCA_013399175.1 Odontophorus gujanensis
TAAGATCGCTCTCATTACATGCTATGCAATTGTATTACTCAATAACTCTGTGGCTGTTATATGTGCTGAAAAGATAATTTTACCTAGAACTAAGTGAGAGATTCATACATATTTAACCCATGGTAACAGATGAGAACTTGCTGACTTACAATATGTAGATAAAAAAAGGGAGATGAAGAGAAAACTAAGATAAAGGTCTCTCATCTCCCTCTGTGCTCCCATTAAAGGGTACTAGATACAGATTTCTGGGCTTTCTGAAAGCTCAGTGACTACAAAAACTAACATGAACTACCCCAACCTCATTCACAATGACACTATGGCAAGAATAGTTCCAAAGGCAGCCCAACACATCCCTCATTCACGATTACTTGCGAGCAACTCTGCATCCTCCTCTCATTACCACTTCTGATGAACAGCCTGCAGCTTTTCATTCCAAGGTAAAGATCTAAACACTTTCAGCCAGGCTAAAATAAAATAAAATTAATCCAGTGTATTTAATAGGAGTAACATTTGCCAGCAGTTTGTACTCTGGAAAAGGCCAGTAAAAACCTGGAAGAAGCACTTCACAGGCAGAGCTTGGTATCTTTTTGGAATGGCCCATTAAAGCCATGATCCTAATATAGAAACACTATAGCCTTGGTCTGTTTTCTCCCCCTCTCAGCTCCCTGCTCCACCAAAGGATTAATCTATCACCCATTGCCTACTTTGAAAGCAGTTTTAAAGCTGCAGGTAGAGGTTTTTGACCTGATTTGAGCTTATCTGTCACAGTGCACTGTTCATAGGCTCCAGATTCACAGCTGCAATAAAGGAAAACCACATGATAAGGATCTCTTGGGCTTTTCTTTGTTCAGGCAGCAAATTCAGCTGTTTTACTTCGGAGATTACTTCATGATCAAGATAGCTGCATAACTAAAAGAGGCATGAATGCCATTTCGAACTAACAAATGAGCCCTCAGGTACAGGTGTGAGAAAGATGAGCAAAATCAGCATGGGCTTATACAGAGAGAAAAAAGCAGGATTACAAAACTTGAGAATGATATCCATAAAAGAATAATGTGAGAAACAGAAAAAGAAGCATTATACTTCAACTATATTCTGTGCTTGTTCTGTCTTGTTTGTTAGTTCTGGTGTAGTCAGCCTTCAGATCAAAACCGTTTTATTAAGTACAGAAAATAATGAAGTAGTTGACTGAAAACCAGTCAGGAAGCTTTTTTTGGTTTCTTTGCTTATTTCCTGATACTTTGGAAAATATTTCCTGATACTTTGGAAAACTTTCTTGAAACTGTACAGAGAATACTGCCAATGCCAAATAAGGAAAAGGCTGAGGTTCTCAATGCCTTCTTCACATCTGTCTTTAATAGACAGAGCAGTTATCCTCAGGGTACTTTTTGCCCTGACCTGGAAGTCTGGGACGGAGTGCATAATGCACCCCCTGTGATCCAAGCAGAGACAGTCAGAGACCTGCTTCTCCATCTGAACTGCCACAAGTCCATGGGACCAGATGGGATCCACCCAAGGGTGCTGAGGGAGCTGGCAGAGGTGATTGCCAAGCCTCTTTCTACCATCTATCAGCATTCCTGGTTATCTGGAGAGGTCCCACAAGATTGGAGGCTGGCTGATGTGACTCCCATCTACAAGAAAGGCCGTAAGGAAGATCCGGGGAACTACAGGCCTGTCAGCCTGACCTCAGTGTCAGGAAAAGTTATGGAGCAGATGATCTTGAGGGAGATCACACGGCACGTGCACGGCAGCCAGGGGATCAGACCNAAGTCTTATGAGGAGCGGCTGAGGGAGCTGGGATTGTTTAGTCTGGAGAAAAGGAGGCTCAGAGGGGACCTTATTGCACTCTACCACTTCCTGAAGGGGGGTTGTGGTACGGAGGGGGTCAGCCTCTTCTCCCAGATTACTAGTGACAGGATGAGAGGGAATGGCCACAAGTTGCGCCAAGGAAGATTTAGATTAGATTTGAGGAGAAACTTTTTCTCTGAAAGAGTGGTCAGGCACTGGAATGGCCTGCCTAGGGAGGTGGTTGAGGCACCATCCCTAGCGCTGTTCAAGAAGCGTTTAGATGAGGTGCTAAGGGATTTGATTTAGTAGTTTAGTGGGTAGGGATGGTGATAGGAGGATGGTTGGACTAGATGATCTTGTAGGTCCTTTCCAACCTAATGCATCTGTGAATCTATGAATCTATGAAATCATTACCTCCTCCAGCTCCTTGGTGGGAACTCACTAACTCTGTACTGTGACTTGCATTGCAAAACTCATCACCTTGTTCCTCTTCTTCCCTTACTCTCTCACATTTGCACATCCGCCCTACTTGCCTCATTCTGCTTGCATTCATCTTCCCTTTTTTTTTATCTTCACCAGCATAGCTTTGCCATGTACTCTCCTGTGCTGAGAGCCTATGTAAAAGCTTACATTGAATAAGTTAGCTTCACCAGCAAACAGCTAAATGTCACACAGCTGTTCAACTCACTACCCACTCCCAGAGGGCTGGGGAGAGAACTGGTTGAGATAAAAAATATTTACTAAGAAAGAAAAGGAAGAGAGAAATAACAGTAATAATAATTACGTATATTTGCAAACCAAGTGATACACAAAGCAATTGCTTACCACCTGGCAACCAATCCCCTGACAGTCCCTGAGCAGCAGCTGTTCCCTGGCCGATTTATAAATTTTTCATATGATGTCATATGGTATGGAATATCCCTTTGGCCAGTTTAGGTCACCTGTCCTGGTTCTGTCCCCTCTCAGCTCCTTGTGCCCCCCCAGCCCTCTTGCTGGCAGGGCAGTACAAGAAGCTGAAATGTCCTCAGTTCTGTACAGTACCGATCAGCAACAACTAGAACATTGGTGTGTAATCAACATTGTTTCTCTCCTATAGCAAAAACACAGTATCATACCACACATTATGAAGAAAGTCAACTCAGTCCTAGCTAAAACTGAGGAAGTTTTGATTATGAATTCCTTCTCCAAGTGATTTAGAAGTCAACAAGGAGCCACAATTTGCTGGTCCTCATTATCACCAGCAAGAGGCTGTTGAGGAATGTGAAGCTCAAGAGCAGCCTTTGCTGCAGTGGCTGTGAAACAGTGGAGTTTAAGATCCCTAGGGCTATGAGGAGTCCCCACAGCAAACTCGCTATCCTGAACCTCAGGAGAGCAGATTTTGGTCTCCTCTAGGTTGTGCTTGCTGGAGTACAATATGATAAAGTCCTGGAGGAGAAAAGGTGCCCCATTTTTTAAATCAGATAAGAGGTAGACCTGAGAAGCTACAGGCCAGACGGTATCATCTCTTTGCCTGGCAAGACTGTGGGACAGAGTCACCTGGAAACTATTCTGAGGCATATGGAAAACTGAGGGGATTGGTAACAACCAACATGGCATCACTAAGGGCAAATCATACTTAACAAATGTGATGGTCTTCTGCAATGTGGTTACAGCACTAATGGATAAGGGAATTGACATCATCTATCTGGCTGGAAGACTGCGTAGAGGAAACGGAATGGTGGGTACCAGTCAGTGCTCAACTGAACATGAGCCAGCAGTGTGCCCAGGTGGCCAATGGCATCCTGGCTTATGTCAGAAAATGTTGCCAGCAAAAGCAGGGAAGTGATCATCCCTCTGTACTCAGCCCTTGTGAGGCCACACCTCAAGTACTGTGTTCAGTTTCGGGCCCCTCACTACCAGAAAGACACTGAGACCATGGAGCATATCCAGAGAAGGGCAATAAAGCTGGTGAGGGGTCTGGAGCACAAGACTTACGAGAAGCGACTGAGGGATATGGTTTTGTTTAATCTGGAGAAAAGGAGGCTCAGGGGTGACCTTATCACACTCTACAGTGTCCTGAAGAGAGATTGTGGTGAGGTGGGAGCCTATTATCCCATGTAACTAGTGATAGGATGAGAGAGAATGGCCTCAAGTTGCACCAGGGGAGATTCAGGTTGGATGTTAGGAAATACTACTTCTCCAAGAGAATGGTCTGGCACCAGCACAGGCTGCTAAGGGAGGTGGTGGGGTCACCATTCGTGGAGGTGTTCAAGAAACTTTCAGATATTGTACTGAGAGACATGGCTTAGTCGGAAATACTGGTGATATGTAGACCGTTGGACTGGATGATCTTAGAGGTCTTTTCCAACCTTGGTGGTCCTATGATTCTACCTGGACTTATACAAAGCATTCAACACTGTCCCACATGACATCCTTGAATCCATACTGGAGAGATCTGATGGATAGACCACTCCATAAATGAGGAATTGGATGAACTGTCACACTGACAGTCAGTGGCTTGGTGTCCATGTGGAAACCACTGTCAAACGTCATTTATCAGGAGCTGGTACTGCAGCCAGTGCTATTTAACATGTCTGTGGACAGTGAGATTGAATGTACCCTCAACCAGTGTGCATATGACACCAAGCTGTGTGGGGCAGTCAATACACTAGAGGGAAGGGATGTCATCCTGAGAGACCTTGGTAAGTTTGAGAGGTGGGCCCACACAAATCTCACACAGTTCAACAGTGCCAAGTGCAAAGTCCTGCAACTGGATCAGGGAATTGCCAATCACAAATACAAGGTGAGTGGGAAATGGATGAAGAACAGCCTTACTTGGGAGTAGTAGTAGATGAAAATCTCAACGTGAGCCAGCAATTTTTGCGAGCAGCCCAGAAAGTCATTCATATCCTGAGCTGCACCAAAGGAAGAATGACCAGCAGGTCATCCCACCTGGGGTACTGCATTCAGCTCTGGGAGCTCCAGCATAAGGACACGGACCTGTTGAAGAGAGCCCAGCAGAGGCCATGAGGATGATCAGAGGGTTAGAGCACCTATCCTATGAAGACAGGCTGAGGGAGCTGCGGTTGTTAAGACTGAAGAAGAGAAGAATTTGGGGAGACACCATTGCAGCCTTTAAAAATTTGAAAGGGGCCTAAAGGAAAGATGGGGAGGGATTCTATATCAGGAAGTGTTGTGATAGAACAAGACATAATGACTTTAAACTAAGAGAAGGGTGATTTTGATTAGATATAAGAAATTCTTAATGAGTGCAGTGAAGCATTGACACAGGATGTCCAGAGAAGGTGTGAATCCCTAGAAGTGTTCAAGGCCAGGTTGGATAGGCCTTTGAGCAAACTGGTCTACTAGAATATGTTTCTGCCTGTGGAAGGGGGGTTGGAACTAAATGGTCTTTAACGTCCCTTCCAACCCACACCATTCTGAGATTCTATGAATATACGCATCATTGATCTAGAACAGTTCATGTTAGCTCTGTTGGGCTTTGTACAAAGCCCACATTACTAATATAACATATAACCTATATAATTTCTGTGAAATATAAACTGCATGTGGACCAAGGGGTAGAATGCTGATTAGCCCTCCATAAAAGGGTTGGACTGTGCAAGGCTGGCCATATCCTCATTCTATTTGGACATGTGAAATATCTTTTAAAATGGAAACAGAAATAAAGCAATTTCAGATACAAATGTTGTAAGGTCATCCAAAGGATAACCAAGCAATTTTGAGGACTCAGAGTGATTGCATGCCTTCAGTGGAAAACAGAAGCAGGACCTGATAGCAATGTGTCATAATAATTTTGCCTTATGAATACAATCCATCCAAACTTTCTTGAGTTCAGCTGGTGTAACCTACATTTTGCCTCAGGAAAAGCATAACTTTTTCTGATGCATTCAAACATCCAACTGCAATATTTGAGAACCAGATATAGAAGTGTCATTATCCCACTTTTGTCAGCCAGTGTTACTATGCTTTTTGTGACTCATGTAGGGCACATCATTATCTCTCCCAGCATCTCATACAAGGATAGGCAGAAACTTAAATTTTAGAAAGAAACACTCCCTCACATGACCCAAACCCTGCAATGCCATACTAGTTGAGAAGTGAGCCTGCTGGAAAGTACTTTAGAGCAAAAATGGCTAGCCCCATCAATAAAACATATCCTTGGACTTCTATTAAATGAGTGTCGTGCTGAATATTGTGAAAATGAAATCAATTCATTCAGTCCCATTGATCTTAGATGTTAACAGCAAATAATCTGTTCTGGCAACTTAGATTAAATATTAGAAAGAAAATGAATCATTTCATGACTACTGACAACAATACAGAACAGTTAAAATAATCTTTCTGGAGGTACTGGTCAACATCTAAAGCTGTTTTCAGCAAAGAATCATACTTCAGATGAGAATTCAAAGTAGTTTTCCATGATGGGATTAAAAAGGAGCTCATTAACCAAGGCAGAAAAGCTCTTCAGTTGTTGGCTACTTGTGTATTTCCTGCTTTGCTCTCATCGCACTCATAGGAGGGATAGAAACTCCACCCAAGTTTTCATTGTACATCTGTCTGAAGATCTGAGCAGTTACACTGTCATTGATACGATCTATGACTGAAGACATTCAAGCATGAAAACTTCTCTTGTAAGTTTCTCTCTCTCTCTCTCTTTTTTAATTTCTTGGGTCAGAGCCCAGTCACCAAACAACTTCTTGCTCTGTTCAACAGAATCTGTGTGAAAACAGGTGTGAGTGAACACAGAAACTAAAGGAAATATTTTGACAATGTTTGCTGTTTAAATTGAAATCTGTCTTTTATCCTTTCTAACTCCTATTTGTAATAGAGATTATTTCTGTAGCCTCAAATTAAGCAGAAATTTCCTCCCATCAGATTCTGGAACTCTGAATTTTATTTATTTATTCCTCAAGAGGAATACAGAAATCTGTAATTACTTAAAGCGAAGCTGCAGGATGGGCAGCAGATTCAACTGTGTTGATTTAAATTATTAATGTGTAACGGCCTTTAGTTAATCATCTATCTGTTCCAGGTTTTTTATTGGCAACAAAATCCAATATTCAGCAAAAAAGAGTGAAAGACTCCCTGAACGAGCCACAGACCAGAAAAGTTCTGCACATATCTTTTGTGAGTATCAGGCCCAAAGGATGTTATTAGGAAAGTCTGTTTATTTTCTTTAAGAACAAAGGGTTGGGTCCTATGTGCTGACTTCAGTGAGAGGTTTTAGGCTCTGTTCCCTTTTGAATCTCATCTCTGATTACTCTTTCTTGTCTGTCAAAGGTCACACTAACAGTCAGTTTTACATAAATATGTTTTCTAAAATATTTGAAGATGGAAATAATTTTGGGTTTTTTTTTTTAATATCTTTTTGCATCTGAGAAAATTGAACGGTTTTTAAAGATGCTGAGAATTATTAACAGCAATATGCCAAGCTTTTCTTCAAATTGCATCCACTTTTAAGGAGCCTAAATATGAACTCAGAGAGGTTGAAATACAGGCAAGTGAATCAGAGGATATGGAAAGGGACCTTGAGGTTGGGTGAGTCAATTTTGCAAACATGTCAATTTTCAAGCCTTTCATTCCTCACACAGGACAAGATGGCCCTGGATAAAATGAAAAATTTGAGTCTGGAAGATAATATGCTCCGACCTGAATTGGGTGAAGTGCAAGGTATTCCTGTCACGGAAGCAATATGTGACATATGGGATCAATTGCAGAACTTCAAAGCCAGACCCGATGATCTGCTCATTGCAACATACGCAAAAGCAGGTTTGTGTGCATAGAAAATAAAACAGAAAAGTCTGGAATAGTACTCACTATTGGAATTGAGAATTTTGTTTTTCTGTTGTGATTGATATTTGAAGCTCTGTTAGCTATGGTGAGCAACTTTTTACTCCTTTGGCAGAAATAACAGACTGTTACTATTGAAGTTCAAATGATCAAAGTCTGGTTTCTCACACGTTTCCTTTTATTTAGACTACACACATAGATACTAATGTACTGTAGAGCTTTTCCATCAGCAGAGTTATTTAACAAAGCCTAGTAAAAAATCACTGTTTATTGAGAAATAATAGAAACTATACTGTTTATTTTTGAAGGTAGAAAAAAGATTCTGTTGAAAGTTTTTACTTAGTTCTAGTCTACTTTAACTAAAAGGATGTTACATTAGTCTGCTTGGTTTAAATTATGTCAGCCATAGAATTGAAAAGAAATAAAGTTAGGAGTACATTTCAATAAAACTTGAGTTTAAACTTAAACTCTTGGAGTACATTATATTGTATCTCACAGATCCACACAGTTCAAGCATCCTATTAGTGGCTGAATTTCCTGTTCATATTACTTTCCAGGCTATCCCTTACCTACTTCTCTAGCTCATCTGTCACAGTACCTGGGAAGAGATGTGGTTAACCTCATGACCACAGCTACAAGGGTAAAGAGGCGCATGACAGACACAACTCTGTATCTCTCACAAGATGTTGCATTAGCTCAAGCAGATGAAATAAAATGCTGTACTGACCTTCATTAAAGCACTTCACGTGGGAACACTGAAAATACTGCAACTTTTTAATATTGTCAAACTGTATGAAATTTTTACTCACTCAAAGTTCACATATTTCATTTTTTTCATTCAAATTGAGGATGAAAAAAAATTGAAATAGTTACATTGTTGTGAAAATGTGGAAGTTGGGATATGGGAGTTTCATTCTTCTTTTCAAATGACACAGTCTCTAAACCGTCTGTTTATCTCAGAATGGCAGTGGAGGGTGTTTCTGTTAGAAAGAAAAAACTTTTCAAAAACAGAATCCCTGAAACTGCTTTGGAAATCACCTTTTAATTCCTAATTATGCATTTTTCCTCCGTTATCCTCCCTTTCTGTTTTTTTCTTTCAATCATGCTCTATGCTGTTCTTTCCTCTTTTGACATGGATTCCATCCTTTCAATTTCCTAGCAGAAGAGACTCAGCTCTCCCTAGGGTAAACAACTAAGCACTGACATTTTCAGGTACCACGTGGACACAGGAAATAGTGGATATGATTCAACAAAATGGAGACATTGAGAAGTGTCGACGTGCCAGTACTTACAAACGCCAACCTTTCCTTGAGTGGTACATCCCAGATTCTTCACCTCTTGCCTACTCAGGTGAATATCACACAAATAGATTTGCATTTTACATGAAGTGAAATAAAACAAGCACCCACAATTGATGCCACATACTATCTTTGCCACTGCACTGTGTGCCACATCAAGAATCAGGCTGCAGGTTGTTTTACCATAAGCATCAAATGCTACACAAGCTGATACAGGACTGGTACATATGGCACACGCCCTGCTGACAGAGTGCCTCTGAAAGCTGTGTGTCATACTCCACAGTACCAAAGTCAGCAGCAGATGTCCTCAAAACATAAGTAAAATTACATGAGCAAAGATTACTTCAGAAGTACAGATGGTGCCCATGTGATGTTCTCTAGGTTCTGTGTAGTTGCTTTGGAGATGAACAATCATTGTTAGGTGACCTTCTAAAAAGTCACCATCAAAATTTCAATGGCAAAGAAGCGCTAGCAGAACGGACAGCAGGTCAATTCTCATAAAAACTCATTCTACAGGCCTGAAGTTAGCTGAAGCTATGCCTTCTCCACGAACAATGAAAACTCATCTCCCTGTGCAGCTTTTGCCTCCCTCCTTCTGGGAACAAAACTGCAAGGTAAGGCTGAAGAGGTAGGAATCTCTCTACTTCTCATGGAAAGAGAGCAATAAAAGTGGACTGCATATGGTTTCCAGAACCTTTGTGAAAACTGAAGGTCTCCCCAGCTAATCTCCCCCTTATTGCACAAAGTCTGTGTGAAACTAAAGAAGTGATGGCTGAGTTACCTGAGTTAGATATCAGAGAATGTCAATTTCAAAGCAAAATCTCTTCAGCCTTTGTTACTCAGGCTTCAAGAGAAAACACCAGGTGAGGCTCAATATCCATAGAAGCATGTTTAAGCTTGTATTTTCTCTCTCTCCTTCTCGTTTTCACATCCAATGAAGATCATCTATGTGGCGAGAAATGCAAAAGACAACCTGGTGTCATACTACCATTTTCACAGAATGAATAAGGCATTGCCTGATCCAGGAACCATTGAGGAGTTCACAGAGAAATTCACGAATGGAGAAGGTGATGAGCTGCAATCAGTTGCATAAGAGATTTTTTTCATTTAAAAATACCCAGTAGATGAATATCTGTTTTGAAATTCAATGCTGACACTCTGGAGGAATAGCCACTGAAGGTGTTTAAAAAGTTGTTTGTCTTCATTCGAAGGTTTTTATAGTACCTTAAAAGATGAACCACATCTTTACATGCACATTTGGAGGAGAAAAAAAAAAATGCTATTCTTTTCTCCATTATCTTTCAAAACCATGTGTGATGATTTTTAGTTTTCTCTCTGTGAGTTTAAAAGAAGCCAGCTGGGAAGATACAGCAGTTCAATGGCTGTATTCTAGCATGACACACAAGAGAGCAAAGTTTAATTATGTACAGATTGTGTGGTATGAATTTGAGCCAGGGGAGTCCTTTTACTTAAATGAACCAGTCTGAAAACCAGGCATTTGAACAAAGCCAATTTTCTAGCTAAGGACAGGCAACACCACAAACTGATTCCTCCTCTTCTAAAATATGTCATCATATCCAAGAAAAAAAAAAACTGTTCATGTGGATGACAGTCTTCAGTTTTGGTCAGTAAAGTTCACAAAGGTCCTTTTTTGTAAGTATGTAGGCCTAGAAACACCACTGTCTGGACCAGTGTAAAAGTCTCGTGCCTAACTGAGACTTTGTGTCTTGTGTTGGAACATCTTTCTATACCAGTGCAGTTGTTAGAACATAGCAACCCTTGCCCAAGCCAATCATCTTGATACTTATTGGAGAGAAAAAGGCCCTTCTGATAGCATGCCAAATAGTTAAACCAGTTAGGAACATAGAGTAATACAGGATGAAAGGGACCTTTGTTGTCCATATAGTCCAACAACCAGCAGGGTAAATTGATAGTGATTCAAAACAAGCTTAAAAGCTAGGAAAATATGTCAACACTAGTTATGGAGGAAATGTGAGAGACACGGATACTTCAAGATAATACTGGATATTAATATTTGCTGCTGCTGTTACTCCTTTTTCAGTGCTCTGGGGTTCCTGGTATGACCACGTAAAAGGATGGTGGAAGGCAAAAGACAAGCACCGTATTCTCTACCTCTTCTATGAAGATATGAAAGAGGTAAAGCCTGAATGTGCATTTATAGAGCTCTACTTAAAATCTGGAAGTTCAGTAGATATTATCTATATTCAACAGATTTCTATTATAATGTCTTCTGCACCTGTAAATCTTCAGACAACCTGACTTTTCATCTTGATAACAATTGTAATTTCCTTGCTTTTTTTTGTCTCTGTTTCTCTCCCTACTTTCTTCTCTCTGCAGAATCCAAAGAGAGAAATTCTGAAGATTTCGAAGTTTCTGGAGAAGAACTTAGATGAGGAGGTTCTCAACAAGATAATATATAACACGTCATTTGAGGTAATGAAGGACAATCCCATGACAAACTACACTAAGGATTTTGAAGGAGTAATGGATCACTCAGTTTCCCCGTTCATGAGAAAAGGTACTAGGTTTATTATTGGTATTAAGTCTCTTCTTGGTTGTCATTCTGCCTTGAAATAATCCTTCTCTTTGAGTACACTTCTTTATTAAGTCATGGTTAATGGGCTTCAAGAAACAATAGTAAATTAAAATATTTCTTTTCATAGGAGCTGTCGGGGACTGGAAGAATTATTTCACTGTGGCTCTGAATAAGAAATTTGATCAGGATTATAAGAAGAAAATGGCGGATACCTCTCTAGTTTTTCGCACTGAATTGTGATTATTAGCAATGGGAGTGATTCTTCATAATCTATCAGCACTTTCCATTTTCCATATTTTGCTTTTCCTTCACAAAATACCAGTATCTCTAAGATTTCAAAATCTTTCTTTCACACACTACTGATTTTTCATTATGATGAGATTGTTCAAACTATGTGGAAATATATATTTGCGTCCCTGAAGAAAATAATCCCTCACTGGATATTTGCCATTCAACCCTTCCACAATTACTTTTAGCATTAGCTAAATTATTTCAGATATTTTGAGTTTTTGTCTTTGTTAAACTGCAGTTGATATCACCGGCATTTTCAAACCAGAAATTAGGTAATCAACAGGAAAAAAAAAAATGTGTTAAAGGATTGCAAAAGCTGTGGGCTAATGCCTACATTATATGTTTTTCCACATTGTATAAATATTAATAGATAAATAACAACAATAAAGAATTTTAAATGTTGGTCAAGAATAAACAAAGCAACAGAAATGTAGAATCATTTTATATTTTTCTTCTTTTAAGTTGGGCATCATAAATGCCATTGAGACGAAAGCAGCGTTTCCAAAAACATCAAGCACCCATTACCTGATGAAACTTGTTACAGGGCTATAGAGAGGTCCAGCTGTGAAGGTAGTAGATATTACTGCATCAAGACAACAAGCTTTTGTCATCATTGTCTTTTTTTAATGCATAGCACCAATTTCTGCAAACATTTGCAGAAAATTCTGAAAGTTGGTATGAAGCAGGTCAAAAGCCAGTGCTGAGAGTATTTGCCCCTTCCCCACAGCCCAATTAGAACCTTTAGCTGCAATAAGGCTTGCTGAGTACTATCAAGTAATGCTTTAGCATTAGCACCAGAACTATAGCCATTTCTTCAGTTGGCAGGAAATTAGTTAAAACAATACATAGCCCTTTTAATCACAGACAACTATTACCAATCCACTTCTATATTTAAAGTGCTGCTATTGTGTTCAACACACAAAAAGGCCCTGAAGAGCTCCTGTTTAACTGGATTTTCAACCTGAATGTCAGAGGGAAAACAACATATACGACAGCAGCTAGATGAAAATACTGGCTCCATCTCTACAGCTCAACACAAAATGTTTACTGTGGGAATTTTCTCTTTGGCTTATGGAGGTTCCAGGGACCTAATAACAGCAGTGACTGCCAGCATGCACAAACCATTACAAGCTGGAGATGTATCCAAATATCTAAATTGAATGTAGTTCCTTAAAAGGCACCAATATCAAGTTTGGAAACAAAAAAAGGTTTCCCATCAGATGTGGAAATTACATTGTCAGCTTCTCAACCCAACAAATTTCCTTTAAAAATGCAGGAAATACTGGAACCAAAAGTAGGCATTTGCTACACACATGCAAATGCAGGCATTGAGAGGGCTTTAGGTCAAAGGGGATTCCTGCTCCCATAGAAAGGATGTCTCTGAAAATTGACTATCTGAGAAAAAAAAATCATCTGGCAGAGGTGCTGCTGCTCCTTGCGTCAAAATTAAAAAATGAGCCTGGGGAGGTTTCTGTGACTTCTCTAGCTTTAGTTCATGATTATCTTAGCTTGATATTTCACTGTCAACAGTATCAGAAAAAGGTGTTGCCTGCTCTCTGGCATATTTCTATTCTCTTGGATCGCTCCAAGAAATCACACAAGTCAGCTCTTTGTCAATCTTATCTTCATTCAGAGTCATAAGAGCTATCAGTAAATGGAAAACATGCTTAACTCAGTAGCTATTAACATATTATGAGGTTGCATACGTGACCTATTTACTCCTCTTTTGAAATCTCTGTTTATTAGAAGGACAAAATGCAGAAGGCATCTGCTGCAGGGTGAGGGTGACAGAGGCTTCTGTCATACTGGTTTCTCTTCTTTAAGTAAATCTTCACCCAACTGGAATTCAGCTGCTCTGAAAAACAGATAAAAAGTAATGCAGGTCAGAGAATGCAATCTTGACAGGAAAAAAAAAAAAGAGGTGAAGTAAGCACTGGATATGCGGGTATGTAAAAATCGTCTTTCCATGTCTTATTTACATTTTACATATATATATGTATACATATATTCAAAGATAGAAATACAATAAACTTTATGCGAAAATATAGCTGCCAGGGAATAAAAAAGTTGGATTTTTTTCCTTTTAAGCTCTCTTAACCTAGCATAGTTGAGACAGAACAACCCATTTGTGATATGTTGTGAACTGAATGTTAATTCCTTGTAAAACTACTGGGAAGAACAATTAATTGTTTTCAGTAAGACTGTATCTGCAGTTATAGGAAAAAATTTGAGAAAAGGGGCTATAGGCTGCATGCATTCCCCAGTGGTCCTGGAAATGATTGTGTTTCGGTGTCTATTATGAGAGTATCTCAACAGAGATGTGTGTGTTTTTGTGTGGATGACTGGAGAGTGCCAACATCTAGAGTGTTTTTAATTTGTGTACCTTTAAGTGTATCAGTTGTTACGTACAGAATAGCTTTAAATGACATACTCTACAGAGATGGTTTACTAGTAATGATGTAGGTTGGAAAGAAGTTTAATATATTTTGACATAAGATATTATAAATCAAAGAGCATCAGAAGGAGACTGTACATGTTTAACTATGTTTTTTCACATCAGTCTAAACTACTGTAGAGTTTCTGCTTCTTGTACAAATGAGTGATTCTGTGTTTACTGCAGTGACAGACCTATGTTCAGAGCTCAAGTCAGACATATGCTCTGAACATACACTGGTGCTTTATTTTAGTCCAGTCACCTAGAAGCATGTTTTCACTGACTTTCTTACACAGGTGCAACTTTTTCTTCATCAGCTTAAATGTGTTCTGTGACAGTTTAGCTGATGCAGCCCTGCAGCAAGTTCCTCAGTGCTGCTTCTCTTCTAAGAAAGCATACCTACTGAGTTTTGGTACCTGACAAATACTTGAAAACCATTGTTCATTAATACATGCTAACTATTCACACAAGCCTGCTTTGTAGCTCTGCACTAACACTCACCAAATGAAGTCCTCCCACTGGAATGAATAAAGATTCCTGCTTTGATACCAAGTTTTACCAGAAACTGCTGTATGAGTGTCAGGGTAGTCATGATATCCCCGTAGCTTGACTGTCTTTACAAACTAGCAGAGCCATTTTACTTCCACAGGTGGAAGATGGCCATTTAAAAAAAAACAGGATGGACGAAGCACCAGGCTTAAAAAAAAATAATTAAGGCAAGGGGCAGAGACAGAGCTATTCTACCTTCTTAGCTAGCATTCAGGGGTAGAGGAGCACTGCTTTCCTTTCTATTAATTATGCTGCGGATTATCTCTTTGTGCTTGGATTGAAAGTCACTGCTTATCTGTCTAGGAAACAGACCATTGACAGAGAGTAGTTTTTATTCTACTTGTTCTACCTAGAGAGAATACGGATATCTTAGTCTATAATCTATATAGCATAACTTTTTTGTAAAGATTTACGTCAACATTCTCAGAAGCAGCCTTATCTTTACAAGGTTAATGATTAATTCTGGAATTTTCCAGAGGTGCAGTAACATTGTTTTTTAGGCCTGGCCTTCCATTCACACATCTTAATCAGTCACGTGAGCCCTGGCACAGTCTAGGTTACAGGTGTGACTAGAGGCACACTGAGGAAACCTAGCCTTACTCATTCCACTCGGATGAAACCAAGCCATGCTGCCAGACCTGAAGCCATGAGCTTAGGCTGAATAACCAGGCTCTGCCTGCCCTCCAGACCAAGTACAGTCAGGCACCATGTAGGTGGACCAGGAATGCTGTTGTGCATCAGTGTTCCATGATTAATGCTGAAGAGGCAAATCAGTCATGTATCATTTTCTAAAAGGCCTTTAGCATTACCTGCTGCAAGGACAGCTGGTATCTGTAAGCAGTGTGAGCTCAGATTGTGTGAAGGCTTACAGCTGAATTATATAGGCATCTAATCTGATCATGGAGACACTGGGAAAATGTCAAAAGCAAGACACCTAGGGCCCTGCTGTGGTAGAGGTAACACAGCGGTAATTATAGTCTTAGGCTGGACAACTGAAAATTCGGGTAACTAAATTATTTTAAAATTCTTACACTGGGGCTTGTAGATTCCCAATAACCTGTTATTGTGCCAATAACTCACACAGTTCTTTGCTACTATTTCCGTGTGCTGTTAGAAGAGCTTTCATGTTCAGTCAACATTGGAACAGTCTTCTACAGACAGACCCAACCCTAGGTACTCAACAAAATGTTAGCTTCCTTGTTTAACAATCTCAGAATAGGTTTGTTAGGCTTTGCAGAATAGTAACAGAACGCTGAACTCTTAACCTCTCATCTCCTTTTGCAGACAGAACAAGATTATGAGTTAGATAAACAATCCCTTCTCTTTTTTTCTTTTCTTTTTCTTTTTCTTTTTTTTTTTTTTAATGGCTAACAAAGGCCTTCATACACAAAGCTGTATAAACACAGGACAGTACTGCCCCTGCATCTCATTTACTCTTCCAAACATTCAGAATAGCCTCCCCTTTCACAGCTTCTTTAATTTTTTCACTATACCTATAGTCTGTAAGGTTCCACAGCAGTGGAGCCTACTAACACCATGTGGAGCCTACTAACACCAAACCCAAGGAAATGTGGCTATGGTCAAAGATTTTACAGTTCATTTACACAGGGCAGAGAGAATACTTGAAGCTTCCAAATAGGAATGAATAGTTAACATACCATAAATTCATATTCTGCCTTTCTTTGTACTAATATTGATATGTAGAGAAGCCATAAAAATAACTTAAAGCATGGATGCTGGCTGGCATAAAGTGGTTCATAAAGAAAAGTTTGTGATCTACAGAACCAGCTGAAAAAGCAGATTCAGATTCCACAAAGCCAAATATTTAAAGCATGAGCTCTGCAAGTCATAAACACATTCCTCAGGTGCAAAATTATAGTAATTTCCTCATTCTGTACTCTTCAGAACATTCCTGTAGGTCTAATAATTCCAGTGCTGGTGAACAAGTGTTTATACACAGCCTTAGTGCAATGGCTAAACACAGCTCTGTGGAACTTGGCCTTCCAGTGAAAGCAGGATGTGAAGTTCATTATGCTCTGCCCCAACACATCTCATAAGGCTCTGGGCAATCGCGTTTTACATAAACAATGTTACTTAAAAAGAAGAACTAATTATCTTTACAAAGATAATAAAATTATAGAATACACAGGGCATATAAATTATTCTTGTTTTTCTCACTTATTCTGTCCCAAATTAGCTGCATGCAGTAAGCATAATTCTAGAGACTTTTTTGAGATAGATACTATCCATAATTTGTTTAAGATAATCATGTAAGACTACTACAGGTGTGAATCAGCATTTCTTCAAAGAAATATGGAGCAACTTTAGTATGGGAAATATCTGGTTGTAACAAATTGAAACGGTCAGCTGTCAAAATCCTCAGTGTTTTTTCTTCTGCTTTTTCTAGTAATTACTGTTTTATTCTGCTTCTATACTCTAAACGGGATGTTTTGCAGTTCCTGTTGCAAATTAAGACCAGAAAGAAGGACCGTCAAAACTATTTTATTTGTTTAAAGTCTGTTTTGTACTCTTCCACAAAATGAAGGGGAGCAGGGTGAGACATGGCCTGCCTGTCAAACACACATCCCACATAGTGGGGAGCTCTGTCAGGACCTAGTTCAGAGCCTCACCAGGATGGGTGAGAAAAGACAATCCCTACATTGGTTGCTCTGTGGGACTTCTGATGAGTGTAAGGAGCAGAGTAGTGTAAAGGCAGCTCTTGGGGTTTTGTTATGAAGATCCACTCCTGGCCAGCAGCCTGTGAGAGCAAGGAAACATCTGCTACTGCTGCAATTGTTTACTTGCATGTGTTAACAATATGCAATAAACATTCCTAGTGTACAGTGAGTGCACTGGGGTACAGTGCACAAGAAAAGGGAATGTTCTCTGAGGTATATATGAACAACCTTTCAGCCTTTTGTCACTATTTGCCATCTGAACTTTAAAAAGAGGAGGAGAATAGGAATACTTAGAGAAATGCAAATTGCTCATCCAAGAGCAACATCTTGACAAACACAACTGCCTATTTTACTAAGACAATAGGTGTTCTCTCAAGACATTAATTCAGTGATATTCAATATTTATCTGGGGAATTGTAAAGGGAACAATGTGCCTAAATTGTTTCTCCCAAGCAACTTTTCATTAAAAATCAATCACCTATCATGAAACGTCAAAAGTATTACATTATCAACATGCGTGCATGGTCACAGTGGAAAAAAAAAGTGCACACTTTAAAAATTTTGGTAGGTATCACTCGTCTCAAGCTCCAACCCCGAAAAAGGGCTTGTCATTAAGAATCTGAACTGCAAGCTGCAGCACTGGGCTTCTGCTATTTGATCTTGGACGTGTGTATGCGTGTGACTATGCATGTAGATATGTGCGGCCTTCAGTGGCACTGGGGGGGCTCGGGTTGGATATGAGGAAAGATGATTTCTCAGGAGTGGTGAGGCACTGACACAGGTTGCCCAAGGGAGGTGGTGAAGTCACCGCCCCAGGTGGTGCTGTGGAGGTGCAGAGGTTTGGCAATGAGGGATGTGGTCAGCGGACAGGGTGGGGACGGGCTGGTGGTTGGACTGGATGATGTGAGAGCTCTTTTCCAACCTTAATGAATGACTGTGCATGTACTCCTCTCTACATAGGTACGGTAACACCCTCCGTCCCCTCAGAGTCCCAGGTCAGAACGCTCAGGAGGCTTGGCCGTACCCGGAGGGCGGGGCTCGGGCGACGGGACGCTCTCCGCCGGTCAACCGCAGGGGGGCGCGCTGCGCTAACGGCGTAAGGGGATGACGAAGGCGGAAGCGGGGGAGCGGGAGTAGCGGCGCTGTCAGGGGCGCCGCGGTCCCTCGGCGCCAGCAACGGGGCGGCTCCGCCATGGAGGTAAACGGGCGGCCGTTACTCAAGCCTCGCGCACGTGCAGCCCTCGGCTCCCGCGGGGCCGGCGTGGGGGTGCAGCTCCTTCGTGAGGAGGCGGGAAGGGGCTGCCTCGGTCTGCGGGCGCCTGGGGGGGTTCCCCGGCCCTTTTGGCTGGAAGTGGGGGTGTCGGGCTGTGTGCGGGGCTGGCGGAGGCCGGTCGGGGCTGGCTGGTGGTGAGCGCGCTCAGCTGACGTGTTTTGGAGTAATTCCGTGTGACTGACGGATGTGATACCGGATCTAGGCTCGGGATGGTCGTCGCTGCCGCAGGTTACAGCACGGCTTGGTAGAAAGCCTGGTTAGCAATAATGTGCTGAACTGTTGTAGAAGTAAGGGGGTAGATAACAGTTAAGGTACAGAGTGCATACTAAAGTGTGGCTTGGAGATGCCTCACTTTTGACGAGGAAGGCCTTGAGTATATCACAGTATTGTAGGGGCTGGAAGGGAACTAGAGATCATTGAGTCCAACCCTCTGCCGAAGCAGCTCCCTAGCCCAGGTTGCACAGGTAGGCGTCCAGGCGGGTCCTGAACGTCTCCAGAGGAGACTCCACCACCGCTCTGTGCAGCCTGTGGCAGTGCTCCATCACTGCACTGTGAAGAAGTTCCCACACACATTAGTGCAACACTTCCTATGCTTCAGTATGTGGCCATTTCCCCCCATCCTATCACCACACACTGCTGAGAAGAGTCTGGTCTCATTCCTTTGCCTCCCTCACCTTTGATTATTTATAGAT
This sequence comes from Odontophorus gujanensis, assembly GCA_013399175.1. Taxonomy (NCBI): domain Eukaryota; kingdom Metazoa; phylum Chordata; class Aves; order Galliformes; family Odontophoridae; genus Odontophorus; species Odontophorus gujanensis. The sequence goes on from VXAB01012912.1 coordinate 19,354, forward strand.
GTGGATCACATCTCCTCTGAGTCTTCTTTTCTTGAGGCTGAACAGGCCCAGGTTGCTCAGCCTTTCCTCATAAGGGATGTGCTGCAGGCCCTTTATCATATGTACGTGATCAGCCAAGTGTGGAAGCATATAGCCTGGTTTCAGAATGACAGAACAGGAACTTGAGAATTCTTACAGGATTCAGTGTTGTCCTTTGAAACGTACTGTGTGTTGACTCACAGCTTGGGCACACCCAATCTGTGAAAACTTTAGATTTTTCTAGTAACCGTCTTCCTCGTTTTTCTTACAATTCAAACAAATGAAGCTCTGTACATGTGTTGCTTGTAGCGTCTGTTCCCAGAACAGCAAAACTGGATGCATGTAGCTACATGATACATTACTGCCTCTGTGTGTGCTACTTTCAAGTAGCATAAAAGTAGTGTAGATTCTGACCTTACTGCAATATGGAGAGATGTGCTACCATTTTTTTTTAAGCAGTACATCCAGTGTGTTGTGTCTAATCTTACTGTGCAAGTAAACTGCTTGTAATGGCAGCACTTAACAAATAACACTGCAGAAATGTTCAGAATGTAAATGTTTACAAAGGTCTGTGTGCCAAGAAAATTTGAACTACAAACTTATTTATAGTTTTCTTTCATAAATGCTGTATTTATGTTGGGCAGGCATATTATTTTCTAACAAGTTTTCTTTTATCTTCTCAAAAAACCCTGGCTCATACCATTCACAGAGTTAACTGTAACTGTTTTTGTCCTTGGTCTGTACTTGAACTGGTATTTCTAGATGGAGTCTTTCCTGTTACCTCTCTGAGCTTGTCTCAAAATTGTTAGTCAGCAATTATCCATTAAAATAACATTTAAATCCTGTTTGTTTGACCAAGTTTGTATTATGAGTTTTATTTCTCAGAATAAAGAGTGTAGCAAAATAAAAGTGAGGGAGTGTGTGTATATATAGACTTCTTCTCACTCCCTAGCATGAAAAAAAAACCAAAAAAAACCACAGGATAAGACTTAAAGCCTGAAATGCTACCCTTAATGTGTTGTAAGTATCTGTTCAATTACCCTTTTCTTCATCTTATTTATGAATGTTTCTTCACATTCCCAAGTACTGATAAGCATATCTTATGAACCTATTCTAAAATAACATAGAGTATCACAAATAAAATCTGTGGAAGTTGTCTGTAAAAAATGTTATACGTGTAAATGTTAGGAGTGGAGAGTCCAGAATACAGACCATTTTCAAATATCTTACCAAGCTTAAAGTTATAGTGATCACCAATGCATTAAAAAACAGTAATATCATTGAGGGTTATATTTTGTTGAGAAGTTCCCAGGGTTTGTTTCAACTGCTAATACTCTACAAGCTTTATTTGTTTGTGCATTTTTAATGTTGTTTTTTTTTTTAACAGTGATGAGGCGCACTATTGTAACTGCCTGTAAATAAGGTGACATTTCAGTAGTGACAGAGTAACAATCATAAGATAATACTGATCTAGAAAGCGGGAGTTTTCAATTCTGCCATTTCATTGGATTAATCAGAGTTGATCTCTGGCTGATTTTTCTCCATTTTCCTTCTGACTGATCCCACAGATAGTGTAGCTTTCTTGAATTCCCACTATATTAGTTATTCTCCATGTTTGCAGACTTTCAGTGAGTTCCCTTTGGTAGTCTCGGTTTAAAAAAAAAAAAAAGTTCTCACATACTATATTTCGCTGTAGGTACAAGATGGAGGACAAGAGATGGTGGCATCCCCTGCCACACCAGGATCAGGGAAATCAAAGGTAATCGCACCTTGTAAATCAGTTTATTTGGATAGCAATGGTAGGGAAGGTTACAGCTTGTCTTGCATAATAGAAGAGTACAAGGGTGTTTTTAAGCAGTTTCCAGGCTTCTGGACTACTTTAAAAACTGATATACAAACACTAGGCTAAGACATTTTGGAAAGCACATAACAAAAATTCTGCTATTGGTATGTTTACTTCATGTCATAATAACTGACAAATTATTTAGTAGCATCTAACTCTGATGGCAGTTTATTTCAGAAGGTACACAGACTTCTTTCCATCTTCTGGATGTAAATTGTTAAATGCTGACATTGGGTCAGTGTACTGTAGTTAAAATGTTGTTCAAATTATACTACTCCCAATACCGTAGTCTGTGTACTGAAGTGCAACCCTTCCCAAGTGAGTTTTTTTTTCTCATTGATGCTTCTTAGTTGTGTGCGCTAGAAAGATTTCAGAAAAGCACAGAATTAACAGTAGTCCTTGTTGCACTTGAAATGGTAGAAGTGGATAACCTAACTGCAATATGTTGGCCTATTGCTGTCCTAGAACATGCTGGAACGTGTTCCTGTCCTAAAATATCACTTATTTGAAATCAGATACTAAAAGGACCTGTTTTCTGATTACCTCTGGGTTAGAGGAATTTATTTTCTGTAATAGGTACCTTTTTTTTTTTTAACAGCTGGACACATTGCCCAAAGAAGATCTCATCAAGTTTGCAAAAAAGCAAATGATGCTTATACAGAAAGTCAAGTCAAGATGCACAGGTATCTTATTGGAGAGGGAATAATTACCATCTTAATGCTTGGTACTGTCTCAGCTTTCATTATTGTACTGCACATTTTTCCTAGGTAGATTTAAATTCTGCATAAATAGTCTATTTTTCTTTTCTATGATTTCTATCATTTTGTGGGAGGATAAGGTCTAAAGGTCCTAGACTGAGGTAGGGAACAAAAAGAAACACTGCTTTTGTCAGATATTAAATTAATTCATTGTGGTCCTATGGTGTTATGGAGCAGTGTAAATTGTGTTGAAGTGGGACTTGCCATTGTCTGTTTTCCGTATCTGATGCAGGAATAAGCTTTTAAGTTAGCAGATGGGGAGGATAGTGTGTTTCTACAAGGTTTTGCACACTCCTGTTGAGGAGTGCAGTGGCTTCTTTGAAAATGCTGGCTTCTCTTGGTATTTAATCATTTACTTCTTGGGAGAGGAAATCCTAAAATGGATAAATGAAGTTTTGTGTTAGTAACTAAAAGTGTCCTATACGGATCGGTGCTCACACATGCTGTTTCCCCACCTCTCTATTCTCTCTTTTCATCTAGTGACCTACTGTCACTTTCCCCTTGTTTGGAGATAACAGTCACACTGACTGCTGGTTGCTGCTCAACAAAACAGTAAGGGCAGGGATGGGCTACTCTAGGCTTTTCTTCACTGAGGTTATTCATAAGGTCTTATTCTTCTATCTGCTGCCTATTTTCAGAGAACTGGGGAACAGATAGTATGGGTATCTTTCCTCTAGCTTAAATTGGTCATGAAATAGAAGGTAAGACGATTGTCCAAAACTTTTCTATTTGTTGTCTCTCCACACAAACAAGGAAGCTTTGGTTCTTCAGAAAATCAGGCTGAATATCAGCACCAGAGAAGCGGTACTGAATACTTACTCTGTTTCTTTTATTATCTGTCAACAACAAGTGAGAATTGGTGAAATAAGACAATTCCAATTTGAATAGGAATTGTGTTAGGCTTTGGATTTACTGGGAGTTTGATACTGTGAAGTGTCAATCTGTGCTTACAGGGAAAATTCTTTACAACTTTTTTTTTTAAGAACTAGAGAGAGAAATTGAAGAACTCAGGTCTAAACCAGCTGCTGGAGGAGCTGATGATATTATTCAGGTAAGAATCCATGGTGGGTTTCTAAGGTATTGCATAATATTAGCTGAAATAAGTAATACTGAAATAATGTGTTACATAATGAACAGCTGTAAAACTTATTCAAATCCAGTGTTATCTATTTGTGGGAATTTTAGACACTACTTAAAAAAAACAGTGTGGGAAAAAAGAAGTTTTTCCTTCTTACCCTACATCCCTACTTTTTTCTGAATAAAGTTTTTTGACAAAATAAACTGTATAAAGTAATACAGTTTTCTCTGTGTGACTTTATCCATCTGTAGTAAGTTAGCTAGATTTTTGTTTCTCTCAGTATGGCTGTTGTGGAAAGATTTTAGCAATTTAGAAAAATTTTTGAGATAGTAATTTGATAAGATCAAAAACACAGACTTAAAGGTCACATACGTCACAAATACTTTTAGGAAAATAAGTGGTAATTTTTTTGGTGGCAAGGGCAGGTGTTTCAAAGTAAGGGTTATAGACAGCACATCAAAGTGAAAATTGGCAATGAGGAAGGTTTTATGTACTAGAATAATTCTTTTTTTAATCATTTGGATGGAGATTTCTACAGGAAGCAAACTTTTTTCCTCCTTTTCCTGTGCAGTACTAAAACTAAATTAGCTGATCAGAACCAAGATTTTGAACAAAACGTATTACTCAGCATCTTTGTACTAGTATGCCTGTTCTTTATCTGTTGTATTTACGCTGAAAGTAACTTTTAAGATCAGTCTTGTCTGTGTAATTAACAACAACAACAACAAAAACCAGTAACCAGTGTGCCTGTTCTTACTGCTTTGCAAGGAACATCCAAGTTTCCACTGAAAAGGGAACTCTTTTATTCCACTAATATTTCTCTTTTAAAATTAGGCTCTCACAGAAAGACTGGATGTTGTACTTCTAGAAAAAGCTGAAAGTCAGCAACAGTGTGTAGCTCTGAAAAAAGAACATCTTCAAAGAAAACAAGAAGCAGAGGTACTGAAACAAATAGACTAAAATATTTCATAATGTTTATTTTGTCGTTTTGTTTATGTTTCAGTTCTATTTTAATTTTTTCTTCACTCACATGTATTCTGTTATACCTTAAAAGATCAAAAGGCTTTATATGTAAAACACATTTTTTCTCTAGCCTCCAAGTTGTGATTTTCATTGGACTGACAGTAAATGTAAAATTTCTATATATTTTGATAAGATCTGCATTTGTGCAAAAAGAATTCAGTCTGTATATTAGTAGTTTAGGTATGTGATGCCTCCAGTTAATCAACTCTTGTCTTTTTATGGGAAATATGAGATACTTTTAAAGTGTATCTGAATGTAGTAACCTGTGAGTTAAGTCACGTAAATCACATCAGTAAAAAAGCGAAGAGTCTGTCACATAGAATTGATGAATAGCTTTATATTCTAGCTACTTGAGTTTGATGTGATAAAAGTGGTTTTGTCTTTAATACACAATCACAGTAGTTACTGAAGGTGAAATTTATCATGACTGTTTCATGAGATTATTCTTTTATTTTATTTTTTACCAGCAGGCTATCATATACTCTCTGCAAAACCTTGTGAACTGAGTTGCTGAAAAATAGCTGACTATTTAAAAACGACAGCAATTTTTAAAAATAAGGACTCCTAAATCTTCTGGCTTGTTACTATAAACAGTTCATCTGTAAGTTATATCTGCTAAGTTATCAGTATTTAATAACTTGTTTGTTTGTTTAGGCTGCAGTGGCTAAGACAGAAGAATTGCAGAAGCAACTGGAACAGTCAAATACTGACTCTCTGGAAGAAATAAAAGCTCTGAAGAGTGAATTAGTAAATGCACAATCCAAATACAATGAGGACTTAACAAAGCTGAAAACAGAATTAGAGGAACAAGTGAAGAAACAAACAGAGCTGGTGGAACAGATTGAATGTCATAGTGATAATCAAGAAGAAGTTAAAAGATTACAAGATTATGTCCAAAAAATTACATCTACTTATGAGGAACAAATCCTGAGCTTGAATAAGCAGTTGGAAACTGTGAATGATAAAAACAAAGAAATTGCAACTCTACAAGAAACTATTAAAAGCAACTCTGAATCTTACCACAATGAAATCAGTAGTCTGAGTGAAGAGCTTAAACAATTAAAAATTGCTCATCAGGAAGAGGTGTCAGAACTGATGCATCACATTGAAATATCTTCTAAAGAAAATGAAGAAAAGCAAAATCAGATAAATCAGTTACAGCACAGTTTGGCAGAGGCAGACTTAACAGAAGAGAAAAGTGTGAAAGATGAAACATATGGTCATATTGACCAGAGTAAGCATGACTTTGAGCAGCTAAAAAAAGTCTTAAATAAAAATATAGAAAACAAGGTAGATGTTTTAGATATACAAGAAGAGCCTTGTGTAGAATCAAAAATGAAAGAAAAAATAAGACACTTGGAATGTAGCTTAGGTGATCTCCAGTCTCAGCATAGTATTTTAAAGGATGAGCTAACTTATATGAGTAATGTTAAACTAAAACTGGAGGAGGAAATCCATCGCATAAAAGATGAGTATTTTCATGAGAGGGAAGACTTGGATTTTAAGATAAATGAATTGCAGCTTATTAAAGAGGACTACTGTTGTGTAACTGAAAAACTAAAATTGGAGCTTCAAGCAGCACGACACCACTGGGAAACTTCAGTAGAAGAGCATAAACTAGAAATTCAGAATTTGAGGGAGCAACATGAAAGAGAAATTTCTGAGTTAAATAAAACATTATTATCTAGTTCTGAAGAAGAAAAAATGGCATTAGTTTTTGAAATGCAGGAACTTAAGGAGCAACTTGAAAAGCTAACTCAGGAGAAGGAAGATGCAGTACTCAGTTATGATAGCCTGAGAGAAACTCTGGAAACAATACAGACTGAGTTAGGAGAATCTGCTGGAAAGATCAGCCAGCAGTTTGAATCAATGAAACAGCAGCAAGCTTCTGATGTCAGTGAACTGCAACAGAAACTCCGGGCCGCGTTCAATGAGAAGGATGTTCTTCTTGAAACTGTGAATCGCCTCCAAGCAGAAACATTAAAATTGTCTTCTAATCAGCTGGAGATGGAAGAACTTAAACATAAAATTGTTAGTCTTCAGGAGGAAAATGACACGGTAACAAACTGCATTCACCAAAAAGAGGCTTCTATAAAGGAACTGGAAGAAAAGATAATTGTTCTTGCCGATGAAAACAAGGATATTTTAAATGAAGTAAAATGCTCACGTGAAGAGAGAGAAGCCCTTCAGGAAAGGTGCAATCAAGAACAAGGAAAAGTTCAGGAACTTCAGCAAGAAGTAGATGTTGTTAACCAGTGTAATAGTGACCTGAGGAAAAAGCTGGAGGAATTAACAGAGAGACTGAATGATGCTTTAACTGGTAAGAATGAAAACACTGAAATGCTAGAGCAATTGGAAAACCAGATTGACTCTCTGATGCGTGAAAGAGAGAACCTTTCATCTGAAACATCTGCTCTTCGTGAGGAAAATAAGAAAATTGTTCAGGAAAAAGATGAATTAAGGAAAGAGCTGGAAAAGATTACATATGAAAAAGATGGTTGGCTAGTATTGAAAGAGCAGTCTGAAAACTTTGAAAAGAAGCTACAAATGATGACTGCAGAAAAAGACCATATATCATCCTTACTTGAAAGTGAACGAGCACACAAATCCCTTGTAAGAGCTCAGCTATATTACATACTTGAGCAGGTGGGGTCCAGCATTTCAGACTCTAATGAGGAATGTGATTTTCTCAACTTATTACAAATTGCAAATGAACACTTGATAAAAATGAAAGAAGAGCAGTGCTTTGCTCTACAGAATGAGGAGAAAGTTCTTCATTTGCAGAGGGAAGTTGAGAGACTAGAGGAAGAAAATGCAACTCAATATGCAGAACATAGATCCCTGATTCAGGATTTTGGAAGAGAAAAAGATCTTTTGAAAGAAGAGTTGGAAGAAGTCTTGTCTGAAAAAGAAGCCCTTCAACGTGATATCCAGGACCTGAAGAATGCTGGTGAAAAAACAATGATTGAAAATCAAGATCTTTTAGCTAAGATTGAAGAGATGTCTGAAAAACTTACTTTTTATGAAAGCCCAATACAGGAACAACAGAAAGGATCCAAAGCTCAAGAAGACTTAAATTTCCTTCTGGAACAAAAGGAAACTGAACTTAGAAATGTGAAAGACGAACTGAGTTCTCTAAAGGTTATATTTTGTTATTGAAGTATACAGACTAAACCTCTAAAGTCTTCAGAATTAAGGTTCAAAAAATACTTTCATTCTCTCTTTGTTTATTTTTTTCCCTTGGCCTCAGAGGGAGTTTCCTTTTTAGAAAACATATGTTCCTGAGATGTCAAACACTTCAGATTCCCCTCCCTCCCTACAGTAATTAAAAAAAAAACCAAAAAACCATGAAACAGCAACAAAAAATCTTATGATTTCTTTTTGTTATGACTAAAGTTGCTTGTACTTGAATCTCTTTTCCTATTAGTGCCACTCAAAGTGGTCACTGAACTAGGTGGACTAACTGAGCTAATAATCTTTCACCTCTAACTTCCTGTGGCTCCACCTCAAACAAAATGGTTTGATCTATCTTAGTTAGCTACTTCTAATTTCTGGTCCTGGAATATTCGTGGTTTTGTAAAAGTGACAGCTGGTCAGAGTTAATGGTCTTCCATTTTTTTGGTCCTTTGTTAGGATGGAAAGCAGCTGCTGAGAGATTGGAATGTTTTCCATTTAACTTAAATATGCTTTTCAGTGACCAAGCTAGTGCAAAATTGCACATCAAGACTTTCTTGGTAATAAGAATGTAGATGTAGTCCAGATTGTCACTGGAACTGCCAGTGGCTGTTTGAGAATATATCACAATTTTTTTTTATAATACTGTGTATCTTTTTTTTATAATACAGACTGTAATGGAGACGTTGACTGAGAAAAATGATGAGCAATCTTCAGTAGCAGAGCTTCAGGAAAAAATTGGTATCTTTCTTACTATTGTATTTTATGTATACACAAGTTATTTGGATTGTTAAACTTCCAAGTTTTTCTTTCTCTGCATAGTCGTACTGTATTTCCTATAAGTCAAGGAGGGTGGGGAGGTAGCATAACAGTGACCTTTCATTCAGTATTCATCCTATTAGATGTTCAGAATAACAGACTGAAAATTTCTAACATCAGCATATTCTTAACATTTTTTTCTTCCTGAGTACATTTAGGTATAAGCAGTATATTAGATGTCATCTTTTTCATCCTTGGAAAAAAGTAATTGTCAATAAAAAAATCCCTAAGGCTGCCAAGAAAAAAAGAACATTTTGCTAAGTATGCTGTTGCTTCATTGCAGCCACCCCAACACATTAGAACAAAAATTATTCTAGTTGTTATCACTGTGTCACAAAATCCCAGAATGGTTTGGGTTGGAAGGGACCTCACAAGCAGGGCTGCCCCCACCAGCTCAGTCTGCCTGAGGCCCCATCCAACCTGGCCTTGTGTGCCTCCAGGGATGGGGCACCCACAGCTTCTCTGGGCAACTGTGCCACCATCTCACACTCTCTGAGTAATTGTTTTTTTCTGAACATCTAATCCAAATTTCCCCTCTTTTAGTTTAAAAGCATTCTCCCTTGTTCTATTACTGCCTGTGTAAGAAGTCACTCCATCTTAATAATAATAACCATTTAAATAATAATAACCATTTAAATCAAGAAAGGTTGCTATAAAGTCTCAGTTAAGCCTTCTTCAGGCTGAACAACCCCATCTACCTCATCTTTCTTTGTAGAAGAGATGCTCCAACCCTCCTCTGGGCACCCTCCAGCAGCTGTATGTGTTTCTTGTGCTGGGGGCGCCAGACTTGGATGTTGTACTGCAGGGGTACTCTCATAAGAGTAAAGTAGAGGGAGGGAATCACCTCCTTCACCTGCTGGTTATACTTCTTTTAGTGTAGACCAGGATTCTGGGTTGTACGTGTATGTAGAAGTGCAGGGGAATGAGGCTTTTATTGTAAACTGCAATTGAAGTTTTTGGAACAGGGGAGGAGTTTCCCTGAATTGTCTGTGATACTGGATGTTCAAGCTTCAAAGTGAATTGAAGGGCTCAACTGAAGGAAACTTTTTAATATCTCTACTGCTTTAAATTTTGTTTTATTTCAAACTGGCATTTGTGTTGTAATTGAATTTCATTTCCTCAGGAGAGGAAATGAATGTTTTTATTTACTTTCTTATTTATTTACTGTAGGGAGACTGGAAAAAGAATCTGCAGAAAAAGGGGAGAAGCTAAACAAAATGAAGGCAGTTGCTGTGAGAGCAAAGAAGGAATTAGATACCAGCCGGAAGGAGGTACTCTAACTGCTTCTTAATATGGAGAACATCCTGCATGTAGGATTCTGTTTTAATGACTTGTGTTTTCCTTGTAATAAGATGCAGACTCTGAGGGAAGAATTGGAGGTGGTTCGATCAGAAAAAGATCAGCTGTCTGCTTCAATGAAAGATGTCATTCAAGGAGCTGAAAGTTATAAGGTAGGAATAGCACTAGCTACAAAAGGCAGTTAGCTGGCAGAAAAAAATATTTTGCTTTTGAATCCTAGCCTGAATATTTATTATTACTTACTTGCACAAATGTGTTTGGTGACAGAAATTGTGCCGGTGCAGTCAAGCACCCAAATCAGGAATATAAGATTCTAGTAACAGAACTGTGTCAGAAGAAAATGAGATAATTTATTTCTCCTGGGTGTTATTTTTAAACCTCCTTTTAAATCTGGCATCGTATATGTCAAACACCATTGCTGAAGCAAATCTGTTCTTACAAATTCTTAAAACTGTATGAACTGGGAATTAGTTACAAAAAAATCTTTAGGTGATAAAGACAAAAGCCCAGTGATTTCTCTCAGAACGTGTAATGGAACTATAGTTTTATTTTGAGATGTCTGATATTGCATTAAAATATCTCATATGCTTAATTATTAAAAAGATGAATAAGTATATAGGCTTTTGAATGTGGTTAAGACAAGCAATGTGTATCATAATAATTTGTCTGTATGCGATTGTGTTAAGAATCTTCTGATGGAATATGATAAACAAGGAGAGGAGCTGGATTCTGAAAAAGGCAGAGCAAATAGTCTTGAACGTCAGATAGATGACCTCACAAGACAACTGCAGGTGTCATCCCAGCAGGTCAGTTCTGTATGTGTGTGAGAGATACTGATAATTAAAGTAACAATTATTTTAATGTAAGATATTTCAGTGATTAGTATTATATTTAGTCTCATAATCCAAATGTTTTCTGGGTAGTTACTTGAAATTCATTTTTTTCCAACATCTTATGCCTATGTGGCGGTGAAATACTTATAGATCTCTAGAATGACTTACCTTTGAAATAGAAAGGGTTTAATTTACCCCAGGTCGGCTCACAGAAAAGATCAGATGATCTGATTCCACACCCACACTTGCCATGAAGTACAGTGAATTTAATTTTTTCCTTCAGTTCCTTAAAAAAAATATGCCTCTGTTATTTCACCAACAGAATGTTTAAAGAAACAGAATTAACTATGGTGATTTTGGTTTTTTGCACCTTTCACAAGAATTAGATTTGAGGTTGTGTTATGGAGTACTCTAGTGGCATTCAGAAGTCTTAAGATGGTAATTAAACAGCTGTGAGATGTGTTCTGCAGAAACTAGTTGAAATGGGCTGGGAATTTAGGATTTAAACCCCATATGTAGTTACACTGAATATCAGCCTAGGACGCCTTTTAAGAAAAAGAGAAACTAATAGTGGATAGCACAAGAAGTGATAAACAGTAAAATACACTCTGCTGATGGTGCAGGGGTTAATTTTTTTTCCAAGTTGTTACGAAATATTTTATAAATTGTAAAGGTAATTGATAACTCCTTTCACTTTATTCTTAATCTGCATAATCAAGAGTGAGATAACAGATTTAGCATCTTCAGTGTTTTTAAAATGTTCCAACAATAGCCTGGGCACAGGGGAGATTTTGACTATATGTGCTGACCTGATATCATTGAAGGCTCCATGGTGCTGCAGTTGAAGGGTTTTTTTTAGGGATTGGTGGGTTGATGCTTTATTTGTTAATACAGCTGTACTTGAAATGGGGCGGTTGAGTACTTAAACAAGTCATTCTTGCAGAGAGCAATAAAGGGTTTTTTCTTTTGTTTTTCTGTTTGTTTGTTTGTTTTTTCAGATTTCTCATACTTGTAGCCATCTTACAGCAAGCTGGGCTCATGCTGAACAAAATAATCAAACTGTGCTAGTGTTTAATTAAACCTGTTTCTTAATCTGATTTAAAACCAGGTGGACAACAGTTTATACTGTTATCAGTAGGATTACTATTGATAAAAGAATCTGATGAAAATGAGTATTTGTTTTTTAAATATGAATGGTATCCTATTTATCATAGTCAAATGCAAATTCAGCTTATGTTATCTTCCTACTGTGATTATTTTAGCACGATCAACTACGTTCTGCTAATGAAGATCTTCTGGCTCGTGTTGAAACACTGCAATGTAATTCTAAGCTGCTAGAAGCTCAGATACTGGAGCTACAGAAGTTCAAGGCGAAGGCTGAAAAAGATCTGGAAGCTGAGAAGCTTCTGAAAGATCAGAAAATAAAGGTAATAATACTATGTAGAGCTAATAGATTGGTTGAAGCATTACTGTCATTGGATGATGTGACTTCTGTGAGTTTTATAAACTGTGCTTATTGTAGACAAGTTCCGTGCTTTTTCTTGTTACTTCACTTGGTCTTTTTTTTTTGACTGCTTAGTCTGTTCATTTAAAGAACTTTTTAAGACCATCACTTAGAGTAGATTGGAGATTCTGATAGACTGTGGAAAAACAGATCATAATCTTGTGAGGTTTTCTTTGACTCCCAGTGTCTTCCCAAAGAATCTTACCTTTGTACAGTCTAAGTGAGGGGGTGCCTGTGTCTAAGTATGTCTACTCTGCTGACATCTATTTTGAAATTGGACCGCGTAATTGAAAAGTATTTAAATTTCAGGAACATGGTGGTACTCTCCGAGAGCTGGAAGAGCTTCAGATGCAACTTCAGAAGGAAAAGAAGTATCTGCAGAAAGTTATGCAAGAACTAGAGCTGGCCAAAAAGGTAGAGTGATTGTTGTGTGTTTAACATTCCACCAAAGATTTTGTCCTTTCTGTTCTGAAGACCTTTAAAACCTAAGGTATGCAAAAGCAAAAACACAGGAATTCTTACCAGTTTTACTTCAGAGAGATGGAGTATACTTCTTGTGGGGGTATTCGATGAGGAGAGAGATGTTGGTTGGTTGTTTTGGGGTGCTTTTTTTGGCGGTGGTGGTTTTGTTTTTAGCTTGTGTTATGCAGCCTGTCATGACTAGAAACAGGAATCAAATTAAGATGTCTGCACTATTCAGAAGGTGCCTTTGTGAGGAGCAGAGGTGGTAAAAATGAATAGTTGCAAGATACCCACTGATAACTATTAAAATTGGCAACGGAGTTCTTAAGCTTTTGGTCCTCATTTGAAAAGAGATTATTTGCTGAGGATATAGAAACCTGACAGGTGGATGTTGCTTGTGGATATACATGGTTATAAACTCTTTTTGTTGATTAGATATGTGTTCCTTTAATTCTTTATTCTGGAATGGAAGAGAAAGGAATTCTTAGCAATGAAAGCAGATTTTAAGCTGTAACTTCTTTGTGTGTAACTTGCAGGATGCTCAAAAGAGTACACTGATGGACATGGAAATAGCTGATTATGAAAAGCTGGTAAAAGAACTTAATCAGAAGATTGCTGATAAAGATAGTAGAATAGAAGATCTTGAGCAAGAGACGGGGATTCAGAAACAAAAACAAGAGACCCTTCAGGAAGAAATAAGTGAGTAAACTATAACCAACAAGTATAGTATAGTTAGAAGTAATTGTGAAAAATAAATAAATGAAAAATAAAAAGAAATTGAGAAACATTTTTTGAAGCTGATGAGTGAGAGTAAAGTTTTTAAAAACAGTAAAAAAACAAACAAAAAAAAAAAGGTTCGCTTTGTAGTCAAAACTCACTTGATGTAATATTCAACAAACAAGAGCCAAATAGCCTGCCTGATAAACTGCTTCTTACCTGGTTAACTTAGTTATTAAGTTCTCAATGTAAGTAGTTGCTAGGCATTTTCAGTCTGATGTACCGTGCTTACAAAACATTATTAGCAAGCATATGCTTAGAGGTTTCATTTCTTCCTGTCCTTAAGTATAAATCTCAAAATGATTTCATTTATTAGAACATATTTATGATATGGAAGTCATATACTGAAGTTAGAGTAAGCTACTTGTTTACAGCTTTTAAGAGATCTGTAAGAATTTGTTTAAATATTTTCCATTATGTTTAAGAAAAGATAAGAGGGAAGGTTTCCTTTGTGTGTAACTACTGTTTTCTGCATTAGAGTCACTTCAGTCTACAATGCAACAGGATGAGGAAAGAAATGCCAAGATAAAACAACTCCTGGTGAAAACCAAAAAAGAATTGGCTGATTCAAAACAAGCTGTAAGTCCACAAGTCAGTGACTGTGTACTTCATTTTTGTAAGCTAACCTTTAAAACCAGGTTGGTATTTGAATTACTGAGTTGCCATTAACCAGATACTTATGTCATGCAGGAAAACGACCATATGATGTTGCAGGCATCATTAAAAGGAGAACTGGAAGCCAGTCAACAACAAGTGGAAGCCTTTAAGGCAAGAAACTTCACTTTGTTATTATATTTAAGTTATATATTAGTATTTAAGTTACATATTAATATTTAAGAAATAAGGATGTAGTTTCTCCTGGGCAGATGAAATATAAGCGAAAGAATGAAAATGGTTACTAGTTCAGTTTCTTAAATGAGGCTTTTTTTTTTCTGTTTTCTGCTTTCCTCAGATACTTCTCTGTTATGTTATTTAAACAGACTTACCTTTTTTGCTCTTCTTTCCTTTTCTTTTTCCCCAAAAGAGAAGACTGAGCACTTAGAAGCTTTTAACTGGCCTGTGTTTTAAAACAATTTCTTTAAACAAGGAAGCCGCTCAGTTCAAAAACAGAAGTATCTGGCATAATCAGCAGAAGTCTTCAGCATTCTCCATCTGCGTAAACGCTGTTTGGACTGAGCAGGAATTGAATATTGCAGAGAGGGGAGGGAGGAGGAGTTGGTTTTCTTACATGCTGCCACCCCACCAATGTGATTTTATCTTTTGTTCTCTCTTTAAACTTCTTATTTTACGAGCACTGTAACTCTTCTGTTAGTTTTTATTGGATTTATATTTATATTCACTTATCTTGTGCGGGAATTACTGTAGTACAGTCCTATGGGCTCTGTGGCATATTACCCTGGAAAAGGGAGGAAAAAGTCTGTCGTATTAGAGATAACATTTTCAACTTGTTTATTTTTTTTTCAGATTCAAGTAGCTGCACTAACGTCAGAAAAGCATAAAGTCCAGGAACATCTGCGAACTTCTTCAGAGCAGCACCAACGTACACTGAGCACTTACCAGCAAAAAATTGCAACTTTGCGAGAACAATGTAGAGCAGCACAGGTACTCTGATGGAAGTAATACCTTAACCTTTACAAAGCAGATCTACTACACTCTAGATTCTGTCTGCATGTCTAAAAATATTTCTTGCTTGTCAGGAATTGGGAATGCCTCAATACTTGTTGTATTTGTGTGGTGGCAGAGAGGACAAGCTGGTCTGTCCTGCTTGCCATGAAACACTTGCAGAATGTCTGGACTGCAATCTTATATTTCCACTGGTAAAAATCTTGTAGCAGTGGAAAGTTAAGAGTTCACTTAAGATAACCAATAAGTACATGCTGGGGAGAAAGGAGAAGTAATCACTTCTGTCATTGAAGAAAAAGGGAAAAAAAATCATTTACTCCTCATAAAAATGTAGCTACCACTTTAAAAATAATAAAAAAAACCATTTGTGACCATCTTTTAATACGCTGCTAAAAGAACAACTTCTTAATTGTCAGCAGACCTACATCTGGAGCTGACACTGTTGCTGAGGTTTTTATTATTGCTATTTTTTGGCAGTGTCATGCTGTGCTAGATATGCCTGGAATCTGTTAACCTGGTGTTTGCATTAGAAACAGGCAGGTTCAGAATGTAGGAGTGTTCTGTTCATAGATTCATAGATGCATTAGGTTGGAAAGGACCTACAAGATCATCTAGTCCAACCATCCTCCTGTCACCATCCCTACCCACTAAACTACTAAATCAAATCCCTTAGCACCTCATCTAAACGCTTCTTGAACAGCGCTAGGGATGGTGCCTCAACCACCTCCCTAGGCAGGCCATTCCAGTGCCTGACCACTCTTTCAGAGAAAAAATTTTTCCTCAGATCTAATCTAAATCTTCCCCGGCACAACTTGTGGCCATTCCCCCTTCTCCTGTCATTAGTTGTCTGGGAGAAGAGGCCGACCCCCTCCGCACCACAACCCCCCTTCAGGAAGTGGTAGAGTGCAATAAGGTCCCCTCTGAGCCTCCTTTTCTCCAGACTAAACAATCCCAGCTCCCTCA
>VXAB01012912.1:36002-65053 GCA_013399175.1 Odontophorus gujanensis
GGTGGATCCCATCTGGTCCCATGGACTTGTGGCAGTTCAGATGGAGAAGCAGGTCTCTGTCTCTGCTTGGATCACAGGGGGTGCATTATGCACCCCGTTCCAGACTTCCAGGTCAGGGCAAAAAGTACCCTGAGGATAACTGCTCTGTCTATTAAAGACAGATGTGAAGAAGGCATTGAGAACCTCAGCCTTTTCCTTATCCTCTGTGGTTACATTTCCTGCCGCATCAAGTAAAGGAGAGAAATTCTCCATAGTTCTTCTCTTACTGTTAATATATTTGTAAAAGGATTTTCTGCTCTCCTTTACTGCAGTAGCCAGTCTAAGTTCGAGCTGGGCTTTTGCATTTCTAACTTCCTGCCTGCAAATCTTGGCGAGTTCTCTGTAGTCTCCCCAAGTAGCCTGTCCCATCTTACAGAGGACATAGACTCTCTTTTTCCAATTGCTCCTATGTAGGTTAGTGCACTGTGTTACCTCCTGTGTTGTGTGATAGCTGTCAGTCCTGCAGAAAAGTAACATGAGTGTATCCCCCTAAAAAACTTCTAAATTTTAAAAAGGTGAAATGGGCAAACTGGTTACTGCTACAGGTTTGCCTGAGTGATACTGGTAAGCGTAGCTCACCATAGATATTAAAGAATTTTAGTCATCAAGAATGACTAGTGAACTTGTGAGCATCTTTAAGAGTCAAGAAAGAAAACCTGCACCTGTATTTTCCTAGAAAAGTATACAGGATGGACATTTGCAAGATGTAATTTATCAGGTGGAAATACTTCTTGCCTGTATGGTATTCATTAAAAGACTTCAGGTTATGATGAGGTAGTTTGTCCAGAGAAAACAAACTTATGTATCAGCTGAGTTCCAAAGAGAAGAAGGACTGAATACTCTTACAGGAAGCTACAATATATATTGCTTTGTATCCTGACAAGACTGACTTAAAATTATGCATGATTTTCAGGTTTTATGAGGAGGAGGCTGGGTTTATTTTGTTTGTTTTTCCCCCTTCATCACCCTTGCTTGTGAATATCTGTTGAACGTTATTCTTGTATTAGTAAGTATTCTTTTCTTTCTTGACGCCTAGGATGTTGAATATCAATGACTTACTGTTTTCAAGTTTCTAGATTGATATTTGATTATGATCTAAAAAAGCATGGTCTGTCATGATGCCATTTAAATCATTCATTAGAAAGAAGAAAATAGAACTGTTCTTCATTTGACTTTCTTTTTCAGTGCAAGATGCATTTTGTTTTAGAGCATATAGGTGAGCAGCAGTCAACAGTATAACTTACTGAAAGTGTTTTTCTGTGTCGTAGGCTGAGCAGGCATCTGTTACATCTGAATTTGAGAGCTACAAAGTCCGTGTTCATAATGTTTTAAAACAACAAAAAAATAAATCTGCTTCTCAGACAGAAACTGAGGGAGCCAAACAAGAAAGGTAAAGCCAAGATTTTTATATCCATTCAGAAAAATACTGATGCTTGGGTTATGCTGTTAATGTTTGTGAGTTCCACTATTTAGCTCTTCCTTAAGTATGGAAAATAATATAAAGGAGGCCGTTTGTTGCTGCTGGTCATTTGATCTGAGGGGAAAAAAGAAAGCGTGTGTCTAAAAATAGAGTTGTCTGATCTTTAACATTACTTTCTAATTGTGGCTGTACCCATCTGAACAGAAGATCGTTAGTTTGTACCACATTTCAGCTGTTAGTAATATTATGCTAGTTTGCAATTCTTTACTTTGTCTCTGATAGATTTATTTGTGTGCAGGTTACCTGTTGTTTCAGACAGAGGGAAAAAACCCTGAAGATCGTTTAAGTGTAGTTGTAAGCCACATAAATTCAAGTTCACTTCAGTAAGTGGCTGAATCTCATTTCAAAGAGATCAGTTTCTGTAAGCTATTTTTATAAGTGGGTGATAGCTGACCTTGGTGACAGACGAGGTGTTTATGCATAAGGTGTTGAATGTCATTTCTGACACAGATCTTAGTACGTAAAGATGCTGCTGAAAATCCACCAGAGGGAGACTTGGTTTTTTTTGGTTGTTTGGTTTCTCTGTTTAATACATTTCCTTATTTGAAGTAAACAAACTGCAAGAGTTGTGTTTCTTGGTCTCCTGTTTGCAGAATTTTACAATGCTCAATGATTCTGTGATTAAGTTTTTGTGCTGGAGGACCATTATTGTTCCAAAGTGAACAAGTAATAAACAAATGATCTTCAAAGGAACGATTTACCCATATTAACTCTGTTGGTCAGAAATATATCTTATTTGAATTGATGTTCCCTTGTACACCTTTGCCAGTCTTTTTGCCAGTCTCTTCAAACCACTTCCTCTGTCTGCTGCTTTCAGTCTCATTGAACTGATGTGCATTTACTAAACAAACAAAACATTACCACTTTCAAGAAGGAATGGTTTCTCCCATCTGTATGCTGCATTCTGTTCTTCTGTTTTATTCCTCCAGACACGATTGATGCAGAAAGTAGGAGTGGTTACACCTTCTACCCCAATAGATACATTTCCAGCAGTTCATGCAGGATGTGATTAAATGCATTTGCAACTATACTGAAATGTAATCAGATCTTTCCTAATTGTTTCTGCTGAGGTTCATTCTGAGGTTATTTTGGTCACAGTGCTATAGTTAATTTAAATACAGAAATATTTTTTTTAAAGAATTCAGATCAGCTACATAAAACATTGTGGATATAATAATAAGATAACTCTAAATGTATCTTGTTTTTTAATTTATTTTATTTTTATTTTCCCCTTGCAGAGAACAGTTAGAAATGGTAATAGAACAATTAAAAGTTAAGCTACAAGATACTCAGCATAATTTACAGATAAATGCAACTGAATTCCAGGCATTGCAGTCTGAACATGACACCCTGCTGGAAAGACACAATAAGATGCTGCAAGAGACTGTTGCAAAAGAGGCAGAACTCCGTGAAAAGTATGCTCTGCTGATGAAAAATGGTTTATTTTGTGTGAATCTGAAGTGCTGGTTGTGCAGCTGGCTTGAAATAGCACTCTCCAAAGAAAGGGTGTTATTGTAGAGAAAGTTAAAGGAAGTTTCATTAGGGTTATTTGCTACTTTTTGTCAGCCATCAGAAGTTTCAGCAGTGAAAACAAATAAGTAACTATGAGGGAATATGAGATTTCTGCTAGCTTTCTACTTGTTAAATATCAGATTTTTAAAGCTAACTTATTTTTAAGCATGCTGAATTTACTGACTGTTTTTATGTCTTAAACTCAGCACTACATTTGTGTTGGACTGATCAACTATAAGCCCATGTTTCCTGTTATTAAAACACTGTAGTTAAAGATAAGCTATTTTAATATCAAAATACCCACCAAGTACCTTATTTACAGAAGGTATTTTTCAGGTGTATGCTTGCCACAATCATAATTTGCTGCTACTTTTGAAATGAAAGAAATCTATTTGGAATGTATAATTTTCTGTCAAATGACATGAAAAGGTATTCACTTGAGCCCTTAGAAAAGCCTTTCCATGCCTTCTTTTAGGGTACAAAAAACTCATGAGAAACTGATTAGAAATGACAGTTTAGTCTTAGGAACTGTTGGTTTCCTTGTCTTTTATCTGTTGTACTGTTTCACAATATCCACATGATGATTCATTGGAATGAATCCTTTTGCATTTCTCTGGAAAGCACCTATACCACAGTAGGTTCTTTTCATAGCCAGAAATAGTAGCTCTTTGCTACACTGGCTAAATTTAAATTTATATACTTATAAGGGCAAGTCCTATGCCTAGTCTTTCCATACATGCACTTGTTTAATTGCTTCTGACAATTTTGTCTTGTTTCTGGAGTGCCTCCAAATCCACTACTATTGATGTGGTATACTGATGCTTTTCTTGCCAAGAAAGATATATGATATCCTACCCCGATTAGAACTACTGAGTTCTAAACTTTAAAGCTGATCAATTAATTAAACTTATTTTCTTAGAAATGTGTATGTCCAGAAGTCCTGCATGGTTCTTTGGTAAATAAATGATAAAGAAATGATGTGCATGCTATGATGATTTAAATGGTCTTGTTGCAATTTTTCAGTTTAAAGATGCTCAGACCACAGCATGTCTCTGATTCCTTCTTTCTTTTGTGTGTATTCCCAAAGTCTGAATCTTATCTTCTGGTTTATAAGTCAAAAGCTTATGTAACACAGCGCATTCGTAAGATGGGCAGTAAACATAACTTTTTCACTCTTAGATTTGCCCTGGGAAAAGATAAAGGTGAAAAAAGTGAAACAGACGTTCTAAGATATGAAAGCTGAAAACTAATTTAGACTGTAGGCAAATTTGCAACGTCAAGAATGAGTTTTGTTGTATGTTTCTTGTATTTTGTGTCTACAGGTCTTGTGTTTACCTATTTTCAGGTTCTGCACAATACAGTCTGAGAATATGGTCATGAAAACAGAGCACGCTCAGGCTTTGAGTCAGCTGACAGCCCAGAATGAAGCTCTCCGGAACAATTTCAGAGATCAAGTGAGGAACCTGCAAGAGGAACACAGGAAGACAGTAGAGACACTTCAGCAGCAGCTGTCCAGGGTAGAAGCTCAGCTTTTCCAACTCAAGAGCGAACCAAGCACTAGAGGTAACTCGTGATCATAAAACAAGGTTTTCTTGGGTTACGTGTTCTTGAGAGAATATAAATCTGTGTACTTGAGACTGTACCTAAAACACAGTTATAGTATGTGGTTCTGTAATACAACAGAAAGTTACTGTGGAAAATTGGTAGTAAACCGTATCAGTCCTCTGATACCAACTAAAGAATGAGGATCTATTATTACTGTACCTCCAGAATCAATATCATAGTTAAGTTTTCTGCAGCGTCTGTGTTGGGAGACAGATAGAGGGAAATCACTTTGAAAATAGTTGGTGCTTTTCCTATCAGTTTGTCTCAGATTTTGGAGAGCTTAACGGATCTCTGCCCCTCCAGGGGTAAAGCTACACAGGAGTATACTGCAGGATGTTTAACAATGTTTACTATTGGTATACTTGCTGTTTACCCCCACTTCTAATATAAAATTTTACTCAGCCTGGCTTAAGTGCTACTTCTAATCTGTGTAGTTACTAATTAAGATGCAGTCAGATTTTTACCAAGAAACAGTAACAGTTGAAGTTACTCTTTCCATATGTTACTTGACTGTGTTGCAGTAACTGAGTGTTTACTGAAGCAGCAGGATTGCACACAAACTATTAAAACAGACTAATTTACACCACCCACAAGTTTGTTTGAAAGAAAAACTAATTTTGTTTTGCATTTAAAAACACTTGGCACTCTTATCAAAGCTGCAGCATCTGCAGGGTATAATGCATTAAGGTTTCATAGTCTCTGAAATGAAGATTGCTAATTAAGATCAGATTTAGAAACTAGCTTTGATTGAAACAGTGATCTGGAGGTGAAAGCCTCTGTTCTGCTCTTATCTAGCTTTCAGGTCTGTAGATTATCTACTGTTTTCCTATTTGAGATAGCTTAGGTTATTTCATAGTTGTACATCTGTTTTATTTCAGTGACAAACATCAGTAAGTGTCTTTCAGGTCCAGCTGTTTCAAATCCTGTACCGAAGAACTTAAGAGAACGGCGGAACACGGACCTTCCTGTTCTAGACATGCACGCTATAGCAAGGGAGGAGGGAGAAGGTATGGAGACAACAGACACTGAGTCTGTCTCTTCAGCCAGCACCTACATACCATCCTTGGAACAGCTTCTGAACTCTCCAGAAACAAAACCTGGTAGGTGGAACGTGGCTTTTCTAACCATTTGAGGTTGTGCCCTCAGAATACATGAGAATGTTGTGTTATTCTTGCTTTTTGTTGCAACACAGAAATCTAAGTAGTGCCATGAATACACACTGTCTATAATTCTTGTTTGAGTCTTCTCCTTGAATACTAATCAACAAGATCTCACATTTGTAACTTTCTAAAGGGAAGAAGGTGGATGAGTATGTCAGTGAATAGCTACAGAACTTTTGATGCTTAGAGCCTAGTCTCTACTTGAAATAATTAAGTGCTGATTAACTCTTGTTAATACAAGGATAAACTGTTTAAACTGTTAGTTCAACTTAACGTGGTTTATTAGAACAGGAATTTCTTCATATTCTTTTTTCTGGAAAAAGAAAGGCAGCATGAAGAACAGCGTCCCAAAAAGTAGAAAAACAAGTAGTAGCATAATTGTATTTTTAAAAGCCTCCTGAATGCTGTGTGGAGAAATGCTGAAATATCTCCATCTATGCAAAGCAAGGGCTAAATTAAAACCATGTATCTTGACTTACTTATGAGGAGACTGGCAAATCAGTTCTAAAAAATGTGTATGTACAAAACTAAATCACAAACCAAGCATGCAGCAGCAGAAATCATGACTTGTACTTGGCAGTCTGAGTTCACATGGATTTCGTTTCCTGTGTATCTCTTAAAAACTGCATTAGTCAAGTCATAATGTTAACTTGGCAGCACTTTTGCCATCTTCTTCAGTTTTCTTTTTCGATTCCTTGCAGAAACGTCCCAGTGGCAAACAGAGCTCACCAAGGATGAGCTGATTGAGAAACTGAGCACAACAACAAAGAGTGCTGATCACCTGAATGAATTACTTCGCGAATCAGAAGCAACCAACGCAATCCTAATGGAGCAAATAAAGGTCAGCAGGCACGCAGTAAATGTGGGGACAGCTGTAATTCATATGGTATTATTCCTAGACCAAATGTTTAACACTGAATATGTTTCAGAAAATTGCAGCCCATAGAGATCTGGGGATGCAAAACTTTAACTTGGGTTCTTTGTTTGTTATTTTGTTTTCCACAAGAGTAATTAATACTTCTGAAACTGACTTGATTTTTTTTTTCCCAGTTTCTCATGTCAAGGGGAAGTAAAAGCTACTACAAAATAAATAAACAAATAAATAAGGGCAGAGTTGGGAAGTTCAGTATTTGCTAAAGGGCGTTTACTATTTGCATTTAACTAAAAACAGTAAATTCCAAGGGAAACGTTAGTCTCTCTTTCTGTAATCCCTTTTACCTGTCTTAATATAAAAGATGCACGTTTAGAGGTGTATAAACTAATAAAATTTGGTTTTATTCGATCATATCTCCGGGATTTTTCGTGTAACATTTTTAAAGTTAATGTATTTTGAAAACAGGGTAACGTTTCTTTTACTAATGATTTCATAATGCGTGATAATGTTGCTAAACCACTGATAAAAGTTGATATTTAGCTTTTAAACTATTTATCATTGGATGTGAATATTAAGCACTGAATCTCTCTGTACTGCACAGATTTTATCAGAATAAACTGTTTTTGTCCAGAATCCTAGAAGGGACCTTTTAGATCACCTAGTTCCAACCCCCTGCTGTAGGCAGGGACACCTCCCACTAGACCAGGTTGCTCAAAGCCCCATCTAGCCTGGCCTTGAATACTTTGATAGGCATACACTATACTTTTTGAAGCAAGCTGTGTAATTTTCCCTTTATCTCTTCAGAATACCTTTCTGCAAGTATTCATTCCATGATGCAGAAAATATTGCATGGTCTTTTATTAATTTATTTTTTCCTTCTCATGTGCAGCTTCTTAAAAGTGAAATAAGAAGACTGGAACGAAATCAGGAGAGAGAAAAGTCTGTGGCTAATCTGGAATATTTGAAGAACGTTCTATTACAGTTCATATTCTTGAAATCAGGGAGCGAAAAAGAGAGGCTGCTGCCTGTAATAGACACCATGTTGCAACTTAGCCCTGAAGAGAAAGGGAAGCTGGTTGCAATTGCCCAAGGTAGGTGGGGTTCTGCCACATGTTAGAAAATGATAGTAAGTTGTAATGTAATGTGTTCATATGTTTTAGTAAAGATTTCTGACAAAGTGACCTTAAAATAGAGGTTACCGTAAATTAATGATTTTCTTGGCAGATGTTCTGAGAAAATAATTAAAATGGTCCTCTCAAGGCATTACTGCAGACCTAATATTAATTTCACTAAATTATATTCTGCTTAAGTTTTTTTAAAGCTGCTTTTCATTTAAGAACCTTAGCAACTAGGGAAGGAAGAACAGCTAAGCCTTTAAAAGGAATTGACCCAAGAGCTGTAATAATGCATAATAGTGTTCTGGCTACTTTGAATCTTGTTTGTCCCCTTAACAATCCTTCTTAATATACGATTTTCTGAAGGTATATCAATAATCAGCTAGGTTCTAGTACTTCGTTAGCAGCTGATCTATACTTGATTTTAAAATGACTTAAAGAATAAACAGCAAGTACAGTGTGTGTATATTATAAGCATTTTAAACTAGTGAAGAAAAGCACACGAGTAAGTGACAACGTAATCCATTCCATGGCAAGCTTTGTGGTTGGAAAAATTATGTAAACTAAACCTATAGCATCTCAGTGGGTTTTGGCATTCTAATGAACACTGGCTGGATTCTTCTGAAAGAAGATGATAAAATGGTGCCTTTTAAACTGTACTTGGTGATTCAAATCCATGAACACATCTTTTGCAAAGTGTAAGTACTGAACATTACCTCTTCATCAAATTTACAACAGCGTATGAAAACTTGACAGAGGAGGGAAAAACCAAGGTCAGGTTTCCAAACTGTGTAACATCAAGCCTCGTAAACTTAACCGAGTGTATTTTCTCCTCCAGGTGAGGAAGAGAGTTCCTCACGGCCCTCTGGGTGGGCTTCATACCTTCACAGCTGGTCGGGACTTCGATGAGACAGTGCAAGTGCTGCATCTTTAAACACATTCCACCATTACAAAAAGAGAAATCTTAAAAGTAGAAGAACAATCCACTGGTGTTGCAACACTGAACTATGGGTTTTTGTTTCTGTGTGTTCTCAGTTTTTTTCTTTCTTCTTAAGGAAGAACACCTCGTCAGTTCTGAAAGAATATACTGTATCACATTCTGACAGCAGAGAACTTCTTGTTAAAGCTGATTGTAAATTGCTTAAACCAGAATTTGACAAACTCGTGACAGGTCATTTAATGTTTTAAAAAAAAAAAGATTTAATACAGTAACTGGAATACCTAGGCTTAACATATTTTGAAGTGTTTACAGTTCTCACAAGTTTTTGTCAGCTTGCTAATCTGTATGGTTCATGCACATTGAAGGAGTTAAAATAGAGTTATTTCCTCTCTGGTGATGCTTACAAAATGTAAGGTCATTTGGAAACAGAAGAGGGATTTTCTGTTGTGACTAACTTTTTAGTCTTAGTTATGTTTTTCTTTTGGAATTGCTGGACAGAAAATATGAAGGCAGCGATCTGCAAAACTTCAGGGGCCTAAAATTATATAAAATAAAACATTTGGCCCATGTAGAGCATTGAGCTATAGAGGTGATTAATGGCATCTGTGGAAGTCTTGGGATAGTACCCCAATAATCAGCAGTCATAAAGAAGCTGAAGTTTTAGGAGGAAGGGCTTAAGATATGGCTTTTGATCTTGAGTATGGATGCATGTGTTCAAGACCGGGAAATAATACTACTGTAGTGATGCCTGTACTTAAATGAAAAGGCTCTACTTAGTTGTATTGAAGATGCCAAAGGAGGAATCATGAGTTCTTAAATCAGACTCCTTGTGGTAACATTTAAAAGAGAAGGACAGAGCCTCAGTAGGTGTACATTTTAAATGTCCTCATGATCGAAGATGTTATATTCTTCTGTCATTTGTTTGCACACTACATTTGCACAGTTCTTTTGTACAGATGATTTAATCTCTGTTCCAGACTCTTCAATAGAATGGCTGGGTTTTGTTGATTTGTTGTTGTTTTCAAGAAAATAAATCTCTGCAACTGAGCTATTTCGTCTATTATCAGCACAGCACCTTTTTGTTTTTTCCCTTGTAGGCCATGCTGCCTTTTGCTATCTTAATTTATTTGTAAATTGCTGAAGTGTTTACGCATGGTTTCTTTGCCCTGCTTATCTTCCAACTACAGAACATTTTGGGGTTGTTTTTTTTTTTTCTGGTATGCTCTCTCTACTGCTGTACATATCAATTCTAAGTAGTTTTCTTTTTCTCCTGCCCATTTTAGTTGAGGCACTGCAGATTGATGCTTGTTCCTTTAATATTACCTCGCTTGGGGCTGAAATGTATCTGGATTCAAGAACAGAACGTCAGCATGCACAGTTAGTAAAAGCAGTTACTGAACAGTTTACTATCTTTTTTTGCTGTTGGTGTATATTTCCATGTGCAACTGACAAATTCATCAGACTTTAGCTATTTTAATTCCACACTTTTGAGCACAATTTATTTTTTCTTCCATTATATGCTCTAACTGGAATCTTCAAGGTTTGTGCTACCAGTGAAAACACCCCGTGTGGACTGTCAGATCACAGAACTGGTAACTGATCGCATAGGGCATCTGTATTTTGGGTATGTAGATAGCAAGCATGAAGCTACATGTTTTTGAAACGATAACTATATCTTCAACATTTACGATTGGCTCCAGATCTCTGCTTAATACAAACTTTTGTTTGCAGCTGGGTTTTGTTAATGTCACTCCAAAGAATGCTAGAACAGAGCTAGGGGAGAGATTTCAGCTACACATAAAAATGTGTGCAAGTCATTCTCCTGCTGTGACTTTAACAATAGAAGCATGTGAGTGACTTTTTTTTTTTTTTTTTTTAAGCTTAGTTCAAACTTAGTTTGCAGCTGAACTGAATTAGTCCCTTCTGTGCAATTTCTGCTCAGCTGCCTCCGGAGATCTGTGGCAAGTTCCTTTTTTAAATGCACATTTTTCAGAACCTTAGATTATTTAACATTGTGAACTGTGAATAAATGCATGCAAATAACATATCGCTGGCTGTACTAAGTACCACTTGCTGATTGACTTTTTTATCCAGGTCCGAGTTGAGCACTTACTGATTTTAGTAAAACTCAAGCATTGTCTTTATGAACATGGTGGACACCTCCTGCATCACTATATGTAATTTGCAATGGAAGATTAAGGTCTTAATGTTAAAAATATTTTAATAACTGCTACTAAGTCGTGTTTTGATGCTAAGATTACCAGAACTTAACCTTGGTGGCAATAAACTCTGATGTAAGTAAATATATCAAGGTTTAATGTGCACTTGCAGTAAATGGCATTAGAAGAATGTGGAGTTGGACACAGGATTATTTTGCATAGTACAGTTTTTATATGTCATGTATTTGCATTTGTAACGTACAGCATTGTGGCTGTGATTTGCTTTCAAAAAGCAGTTTAAAATGGTAACTAGTACTGCTGCTTCTTGACATACTCTTGCTCTTTTTTTGGAGGAGCATTGTGCTGACTTTCCTTTCTGGTTCTATTTTTTTCCCTTCCTCCTTTCCAGTGCCATACTTATTGGAATATTTCCCAGAAAGCGTAACCCCTGCCCAAAGATTTCATGAGCTTAGGACCAAATTTTACTCTGTCTGCCTTCAGCCCTAGCTTCAGGATAGAAGGAGATAATGTAAAAACGAGACTATATTGTCACTATGCAGAGTATATGTAGGGACATAATAACAAAAAAATGGAGTAATTCTGAGTTCCCAGGACTTTATGTGCACTGTAATGCATTTTTTAACTACCTGTATGGGCTTAAAAGCGGGTCATGGATGTGCCTTCTGCATTCTTTTTTCTACAGAACAGAGCCCTGTTTGTGCAAGCCGAATGTGCTCTGACTGGAAGACAGGAAGACCAGAATCTGTAAGGCTGTGGCGTTGGTGTGCCCAGTTGGATCAAGGGTTTGGGAATGGCCAGAGGAAGCCAGTATTAGAAGTGGTTGGTACATGGGAGGAAAGAGTTGTTTTTCTTTCCTGACCTGACCCCTCTTTCCCAGAGTATAACAGAGGAATATGTGGTTAGAATATTTTTGTGAAGTTAGGTCTTCCTTTCTCCATCTCCCTCCATCCTTGATAATAGAAATCCTGAAAGTGTGGGGGAAGATACCTAAAAGCTCTCATCAGTTTCCAATAACTGGCTTGGAAGGCAGCTTAACCACCTCCCTTTCAGCTCTCGCCTTGGCTTCACCTAGAGCACCATGCTTCCTTAACTACGTGATAGCTCCACTATTGCTAGTTCTGTGAAAATGTCTCCCAACAGAGCCTTGCAAATAGCAGGTAACACCCACAAGCTGAAAAACCAAATGCATGAAGAGGTAAAAGTGTGTGCTTCTTGTAGTAATTTCCGAATTACTAGTCTGAATAGATAAGTGCTTTGGTTGGAAACATGTCCGTGCTGCCGTTTTTCATGTGTCCATCGCTTCAATAAATTCCATCCTTATGCAACAGCGTGCCTTTCTTTTTCTCTGACTGCCTGTTCTTACCTGATGAGAAAACACTACTTGGTTGCAAGGTAGAAAACGTGGGGATGCTTACTGAAGTATTCAACAGAAGATCTGATACAGCAGCTGTATGATCTTTACTTTGGAACACAGTAATAGTGATGATCCTCTTCTGGGTGGACAGAAGAGGATAATACTGTAGTTTTTATTATTTGGCTTTAAAAAAAAAGAAGTGTAAAAAAGAAGATAACCTAAGAACAAATGGATATAAAAGTAAAAAAAATTAAACCTGAAATTTAAAATCAACTTTTGTTTAAACAACCATCAGGTGCTGCATATATGCTTAGGGGAAGGGAAAGGATAATTCAGCTACTTTTCAAGCTGAACTGAATAGAATATTGTCTTGCAGGGATGAGAAAGTACATCTTAGGGTCAAGAGATTCACAGCCATTCAATGGCTGGGGTTGGAAGGGATCTTTAAGATCACCTAGTTCCACTGCTTGTGGATTGGGTTGCCCAGGGACAGAATTTTCCCATGGTGGCTCTTGTACATACCAAACACATCTCTAACTTTTGCCTTAGTCATGAAAAGAACCTTTTTATTATTTCTTTCAGGGCCAAAACACACAAGGAGTACCCTTTCTGTGCAGGACACTGAAACTGTTTGTACCTTGACCTTCACAAGACCCCTGGTGTTTCATGTGCCTCTGCTCTTCAGCTTTCCTATTGCATGTGCTTTATTGCTGCCAGTGAAGTCATTTTCCATTGATTTTATTCAAGTTTCTTCTCTGGAAGATGGAAAGATATTGTTCAATGGAACTAAATGTGGGATGTAATAATTTTCAGCTTATCAGAAGAAAGGATGATTGCTGAAATACCTGGGCAGAACTGCTAAGCAGGAAATGAGGACAGCTTGAACGTTTTAAAGAATGTTCTCATTTTCAGTCCCTGAGTCCTTAGTCCAGTTTAGATTGAGCTGACCTATGCTGTGGCAGCCTTACTGTTGTTCCACAAGCCTTTCACTTCAGAAGGTGAGACTTCGAGGGGGCCAAAGTCTACAAGATGAGCAAAGGAGGGGATGTCTCAGTTGGACTATTTCTAGTCTCATGTTCTCTTTGCCTCTCAGTGTGAATAGTCCTCATTCTGTTGCTTCTGAATTGCCCAACTTCATTTCACATACTATTTTAGCTTTGTTAACAAAGCCATGAAAATGAAACTGTCTCAGGACAGCAAAAGCAAAATCAGTTTTTAAACACAGTTCAGTCTTAGTGTCTTTACACCACTTGCATTCAAAGGCACTTCTAACTTTCCTGATGTAATAATAGCATTCCTGAGCTTTGTCATGGAAGAACAGCCACAGTACATAATACCTTTTTTCAATATTTGATTTAGTACAGGCCAAAGCTGCATGTCCCTGTATCAAAAACTAGGTCCCCCGATGCCCTTCTGGAAGGAAAACAAAACACCCATCCTTCCTAAATGGGTGAAAATGAACAAAACATGAAGAGTGAGGTGGGCTGGGCTGAACAACGAAGGCAGAGGGCAGTAAAGCAAAGTGGAAAAGCAGACATCAGTTACTTACTGCTTCAACAATCAAATCCTCTTCGGTATTAGCAAATCATTTGTTCTTTCTGCTGTGTCAGTGGGATGCCTGTAGGCCCCTTGAGAACCTACAGTAATCAGTGTAAAAACCAATGTGCTATTTTGGGCACAGGCACAGCCCCTGTCTTCTTGTAATGGCCTCTGAAAGTGTTATAAATTGATAGTTATTGGATACCATCTGCATCCGAGTATAGGATTTAAGGGTGGGTTTTTTTTTTTCTGTCTCATCTGAAAGCTTAATTGCTTGAAAATCGAAGATTGTTCTGAGAACACTCAGACCTTTTCATAAGTGGATGTACATACTAGTTCTTGGATCTCTTGCAATTTGTAGCTTGCAGAACGTCTCAAAAATAAAATCTACGGAAAATGTTACACAACTCCAGGAAAAGGCTTTTACCTTAAGTGCTGCTTTACCCTGCTTATTCCCTCTTGTGGAGCGAAGCTGCTGACGCTCAGCATTACTTCTGGCAAAGGAGAAGGCCCGTCGTATCACTCTGGCTTTTAGCAGCTAAATATTTATATAGACTAGTTAATGTTTAAGTGATTCACATGAATTACTTAAACCTGCGGCCACCGCCACTGGACTCTTGCAGGGGCATGAAGAGGTGGTCAGCCAGCACCTCGTGCAGAGCGCTGTGGACTGCAAACTGGGGACAAAAGCAACTGGAGGCAACCGAGAACTCAGCAGGTCCTGTTGTTGGGTCCACATCAGCCTTCTCCTCCAGCCTCACTCTTGGAAACTGCCCAAACCCATTGTTTGCAGACAGCTGGGGAACACTCACAGAATCACAGAACTGTAGGGGTTAAAAGGGACCTCCAGTGATCATCTAGTCCAACTCCCTGCCAAAGCAGCTCCCTAGCCCAGGTTGCACAGGTAGGCATCCAGGTGGATCTTGAATGTCAATGCATATATTGAACTTTTCTTGCATGAGAATTTTGAGTAGATGGAGGAAACTTACTGATAGATTTTGATTTGATCTGCGGAAGCCAGAAATGGCATGGACAAAAAGTTTAGAAAAGAAAACACATTCTTCACTTACATCGGGTTGTCACTTGTTTCCCCTCTAGTTGTTCCAAGCTATCTGGCTATCTTTGCTGCTTCATGACTCTTGAGCTACATCCTTCTTTCTTTACAAGCATTTGCCTTTGCTTTCACAAGGAGGTCAGTGTGATCACTAAAACAAAGCTGTCAGTATTCTGACAAACTATATCCTAAGTAAGAAGGTAGCAAAGATAGTTACGGAGCTCAAAGAGTGGTCAGAACTTCTTTCTTTCTGTAGCTGAGTTGCAAAAAAAAAAAAAAATTATGCTGAGCTACAGTCTGAAACCTAAATAATTTGTAACTTGTGAATTCATTAAAGGTTTTTCTACAAACATTTATCTGGACACAGTGTGTTCAAAAATCATTCAGAAGATATTTAAAGATGCCTCTACTCTGAAAGCATGCTATAAAGACCATTGACATTGTTGATGGCTGAAATCCATTGATTAGGATAAACAAACATGGGTGTGCTGTGGCCCTCAGGGTCAATGACAACATGAGGAAGGATAAGCACCTGCAATTTCACAAAGTTCTGTGAGAAAGCAAAAGCTTGGGCAAATACCATCTGAAGTAGGAACACACAAGCATAAGCCTGGAAAGGACTCTGGGCAGTAAGCCCTCAACTCTGTCCCTCTAGGCAGAAGCATTTATGAGGAATATCTACATAAAAGACTTATAGTTGCAGCTATGAAGACCTCAGAACCATGGAATAGCCTGAGTTGGAAGGGAACACAGGGATCACCGAGTCCAACTCCTGGCCCCACGCAGGACCACATCAAAATCAAACTCTATGTGTGAGAGCGTTGTCCAAATGCTCCTTGAACTCTGGCAGCTGGGAGCTGTGACCACTGCCCTGGGAGCCTGTCAAGATGGTGAAGTCACAGTGATAGATAATTTTTAAGTCCCTGGGCTCCTATTTATTCAAGCTTCTTCATATCGTGACAACAAAACTGTAAAACATTTTTTCTGGAAATGAAAGGAACTTGATCTAAAAATGCCAACATCCGCCATCACAGGCAGGCAGGCTGACCCTTTTAGTATGCAGCCTTTGCCTTGTCTGTCCCTGCACCACCTTTCCTCACTTACTCCTTCCTTAGGCCCACAGAATTGTTGGTGGAGCCACCACCTTTATATTGTACAGTTCTGAAAGGGTGAAAGTCCTGCACTGTCATTTATCCCCCTGCCAGCCCTACCACCACACACTGGTACTTCAACAGTGATGGAAGGCTCAGAGTGCTCTGGAAACAGAACACCAAAAATGTGTTCAAATAAAACTGATTTATCATGGAGAGATTTAAAAAAAGATAATCTCATGATTATGGTGCTTGGTCTGGAGATGTGGAGTCCTGCATCCCTGCTCTGCCGCATGCTGCTCTATCATCTTTGAGAGGTCTTGGAGAATAGGAGAGGTGCCTGAAGACTGAAGGACAGCCAGTGTCACTCTGGTCTTCAAAAAGGGCAAGGAGGAGGATCTGGAGAACTACAGGCTGGCCAGCCTCACCTCTGCCCCTAGAAAGGTGATAGAACAGCTCATTCTGGATGCTGTCCCCAGGCAATTGGAGGAAAAGAGTTATCAGGAGTAATCAGCATGAGTTCACCAGGGGGAGGTCGTGCTTGACCAACCTGGTGGCCTTCTATGGTATCATTACTGCCTGGGTGGATGGGGGGAGAGCAGTGGATGTAGTCTACCTTGATTTCAGCAAGGCATTTGACACTGTCTCCCACAGCATCCTTATAACAAAGTTGAGGAAGTGTGGAATAGATGAGTGGACGATGAGGTGGATTGAGAACTGGCTGACTGGCAGAGCTCAGAGGGCTGTGATCGGTGGTGCAGAGTTCAGTTGGAGGCCTGTACTTAGCAGCGTTCCTCAGGGATCAGTGTTGGATCTGGTCTTGTTCAACATCTTCATCAGTGACCTTAACAAGGGGATAGAGTCCACCCTCAGCAAGTTTGCTGATGATACAAAGCTGGGAGGAATGGCTGACACACCAGAAGGCTGTGCTGCCATTCAGCAAGACCTGGACAGGCTGGAGAGCTGGGCAGAAAGCAACTAGGTGAGGTCTATCAAGAGCAAGTGTAGAGTCTTGCACGTGGTGAAGAANTGCGATTCCTTGGTGAGCTTCATTTCAGCACTGCTCACTCCATTTCCTCACTTGCCTCCTGGGGATGCTGGCACACCCGACACCAGGCACGCCAGCACTGCCCTTAACGATGGCTCTGTGAGCAGCAATAAGAAGGCAGCTAATCATGTTTTTTAAAAACTGTGTAGGAGGAAAGCAGTCATAGCCTTTCATTACACAGCACTGGAAGGAATGATATTTTTTTCTTTTGAGTTGTGCAGTATGTGTTTGTGAATCCTATTGAATTATTTACTTAAGTACTCTGGGCTGAATTTTACAAGTTAATTAGGAGTGCCAGAATGCTCTAATGCCATATAATGGAGGTCATTATGAATTGTTATATCTGATGAACAGGAAGTCAAAAACCAAATCTGAGTCAGCCCTCCAAAGCCAAGGCACAAACTTGCCATAAAGTGCCTCTGCAACAGAACACGTGCACTTTTTTGGTGCAGCACTTCCAAGGGCTGCCAGTACTTAGCACAGCGCACAGCAAGGGCTCTTCCACTCTTTAGGGAGTGTCACTGTGAGATCAGACTGCCAGCAGACCACGCTCCGGGGCTGTTGCCTCTTGAAGGCACTGGAGGACTGCACAGGGTGCGATTCCCATGCTTTTACACCTACTAACGCTCTTGCTAAAGGAAGGTCCCTACCAGCTGTGCTCAGTGATGTGGCCGGGATGTTAATTATTTCAGGGCTTACCACTGTGCAGCTTGCTGCTCCGTGCTCAGGTACGCTGGGGTAGAGGTCCCCGTTCCTGCTGCTCTCGGCTGCGCTGCCCCCAGCCCCTCACAGGCTCATGGGGTTAATTACAGCCTGCCCGCAGGTAACGTGGCAGACTGCCCGAACTCGATTAGGTAGAAAAACAAAGGGGTAGTGTTACCTTAGCAGGCACAGAATGTGAACCTGCTCAGTTGGATGATGTAAGTCAATCCCGCCGCCAGATGTGAGCTGAGCGAGTTTAACCGGTGGGGGTTTTGGGTGGCAAATTCCACCCCCGCCCTCCCCCCGTATCCCAGCGCGGCGCTTCCCGCCGGGCAAGCGAGACGAGGCGGGGCCGGGCCGGGCGGCGGCGCGGGAGGAGTGCGCCCCCTAGCGGCGGCGCGGGGNTCCCGGCTGGAGCGTGGGTTTGGAGCCCTTACAGCCTCCTCTTCCCGAAGGAGGTTACCGCGTTAAACGCTGCTGGGTAAACAGCCCCGGGTGAGCTCCGCGGAGTTTCTCGCTTGTGCCGCGGTTGCCTTAGGGGAGAGAGAGGTTAACGGGGATGGCTTATAGAAAGCAAAGTCTGCTCTAATTGCCCGGCGTCTCGGAGCCTCACCCGCTGTAAACGCTTCTGGAGGTGAGCCGTCCCAAATCGAGGCGCTGACACGTGGACGCGCGGGGCAGGATGCGGGCAGCGCCTCGTGCCGACCCGGCCTCGGCTCCGGCTGCGGCTGCTGCGGGCGCACGGTGCGGCTAGGAGGGGGAAGAAGGCAGAGAAGAGCGGGGATGGCTTGATGCCGCTCTGCAGCCCCGCGCGGAGGAGGAGGAGGAGCAGACATCTGGCCAGCAGGAACGTGCGCACGGTTCCCGACTTTTCTTTCTAACTTTGATGTTGTTTCCCTCGGCGGATGCTTTCTGCGCACTCCGCGTTTGCTTTCTGCGTTGCGAGGGACCTGCTGCTGCTGCAACCCGGGTGCCCGTAGAGCAGGGGTGCTGCCCTGGGGGTGTGCGGCTTTACAGCTGTCCCCGCTGTTGTAGGTTGAAGCAGGAGCACCCAGCGTTCAACACGGGAACGTGAGTTGTGGCTGTGCTGTTCGGGGTGGTTTTTTGTGTGTGCAGAGTGCGGGCTGCCTTTATGGGCAGCTGGTTGTGCTGGATTCGTCTTGCTGTGTTACTGCCGGAATAAGTTCCTTATGGGATTCGGGTAAAAATACTAGCTTGTAGCTTACAGCCTTTGTTATCTTAAGCGTTTGTAGTAATTCTTTGTAGTAATAAATGTAGGCAAGCAGGCAGTAAAATACTGAACAAAGCAAGGTTCTCTTTATTCGCAGATTAACTGTATTTGGCATAGACTCTTCGGATATCCCACTCTTGGTGTGAAGCTCTCACCTGTGAGCACTTCTCAGCGCTGCTGGCTTTGGCAGGCATTGATGAGAGAGAAGCTGTAAGTGATGCTGGAGTTGAACCTCCAGTTCATCTCTCTCATCAATGTCTTTTTCTTAGAAGTGGCTCCAGATAGGGGAGCCGTTAACGCCCCATAATACATGGAGCTTCACTTTTATAGTTAACAAATTCCTTCTCAGGCGACAATAAAATATTTATTACCAAAGCACTTAAGGCAAGCTTTTCAGCTCTTGAAATCGTGGTTGGATGCTGAGTGTGTTAGGCTGTAGGCATCCGCATTCCCCTGTGCTCTGTTTGCCCCAAATCCTTGTGTAAAGGCTTCTCACTCCGTACTTTGGTGCAGTCTTCTTCCTGTTGTGGAGACATGGTAACTATGGTCTGTACTAAAAGCAGCTTGCCGGTTCGTGGGAATGGTACTTGTGTAGAGTTTTCCTGTGACAGTAGATGCTGATGACAAGGAAAATAAGAACGCCAGTTGTGTTTTGACAGCTGAAGGCACACATTGTCTAAGCCCTTCGTAGCATGTATGTATGCCGTGTGTTGTCTTTGTCATTGCAGCGATGTGCTACAGAGCTCACTGCCGATAAGGCTGGTGCACAGGCTCTGGTGCTGAGGTGGAAATGAGCTATGAAAGAAGGCTGGGAACGTCCTAATTCAACTTGACAGATGGAGAAAGCAGAGCGGGAGACTGTGCCCCCGGGGGAAATACTTTTCTGCAAATTAGGACACTCCTTTGCAATTACTTCAGTGCTTCCCCTTTCTGAAGTGTCAAAATCTTTCTGGAAATAGCTACTTAGGTTCTTTTAAACAGATAGAAAGAAAAAAGGAAGTCAAGGTACTGTCATTTGTTTGGCTGGTTTGTGTGCCTCAACAACCCTTTATGTGGGACAGCTGAATGAATTTCTCTCAGGGCATGAAGACCATCAGCAAATCTGATGTGGCAGAACCTGATGGTCTGTTCAGGGGCAAGCTCTCTGAGCCATGTAGACCTCCTGTCCACATCTGGAACCACCTTCCTGCTGTACAGTTAACTATGTAAATGGTCTGCGTGCCTCTCCAGGATGCATGACAGTGTTGTTACCCAGGATGAGGCCTTATGCTCTGCATTTTCATGTTAATTGCTTTTCTTTACATTGTTGTTGATTTTCAGCTCTTCCCATTTATTTTTTTTCTCTCGCTTCCTAACTCATGAAAAAAAAAAGCAAACATACTATCCAGTTCTAAATAATTTGATAAGGAGACAAATCCTCTATCAGCCCAGTGCATTTAGAGTTGTTTCAACCTTGGCTTGTACTAAATAGTTTGGGGAACTGAGCAGCGCGCACTTGTAGGTGGATTTTTGATTGACCAAAATCTAAACTGGTGGGAATAGTTTACTTAAAGCCTCGGGATTTATTACTCGTGTCATGGGTGGGGAGTTGGTGTGGCTAACTGGGGAAACTAAGAGCATGTAATGACTTCATGAAGGTTTCCTGGGTGGTCTGAGCAGCCAGGGGAAGCAGTTGCACTTAGAATTAAAAGGATTTTCTGTATTAATGCATTGTGTTACTGTGGTTAGGGGCACTGGGAAAGGCAGAAGCAAAGCAGCAGAGTTAACTCCAGCAAATATCTGGGAAGCAACAACATGGCTGAATGGTTCCAGTCCAGGCCCCATGCAGGCATACAGTGGCTGGTTGGTATGGGAGAAGAAGACTGGATGCAGAGATGGCCTCAGTCCTGCTTTGGGGAGACAGCGGGTGGAGAGGTGGAGCTGCAAGCCCTCCCATCCCCAGCATACTTGACCAATGGCTTAGGAAGGCTTGTAAGGTCCTGGATACTGCAGCCCAGCAGGCTCAGGACTGAATCAGCAGAGCAGAATCTGATGCGGGAAGCACTCTAGCATGAGGAAATGCTTCCAAACAGGAGCGTATTTCTGCTCACAGATGGAAACCGCCCGCTTCTGAACTTCTGTGTTGGTAGCAGAGGAGGCTTGCGTTTTGTGGCCGGGAGACAGACACATGTGCTAGATTAAGTCCCTTGTTTTTGCCAGGTCCCACTAGTAAGTGGGGTGAGGCTCTCTCTGCGGTGATTGCTTTCCAGCCCCAGGTCTGCCAGGCTCCAAGAAGCCAGAGGCACTGTCCTGTGGTAGGCCAGGACCCTGTTTCCCTGGAGGCACAGCTACATGGGAGCTGGTGCAGCTGGAAACTGATGGCTAGACAGACGGGTAGATAACAAGGAATCACAGAAACACAAAATGGCTTGGATGGGATCTTAAAGGTCATCCAACTCCAACCCCTGCTGTGGGCAGGGCTGCCCCCCACCAGCTCAGGCTGTCCAGGGCCCCGTCCAACCTGGCCTTGAATGCCTGTAGGGATGGGGCACCCACAGCTTCTCTAGGCAGCTGTGCCAGCACCTTACTGCTCTCTGAGTGAAGAATTTCTGCCGAACATCTAACCAGAATCTCCCATCTTTTAGTTTAAAACTGTTCCCCCTTGTCCTATCACTGTCTCCCAATGTAGTAAGCTGATCTCCATCTCTCCCCTTTGCAGCCCTCCAGTTTCTGTGAGATTTCCCTGGAGCCAAGCAAGCTAAGCTTCTCTGAGCTAAGCAAGCCCAACTTCTCCAACCTTTCTTCATAGGAGAGATGCTCTAGTTCTGATAATCCTCCAGCCCTCTTCTGGACCCACTCCAACAGTGGGTTGGTTGTTGTTGTGGGGCCCAGACCTGGAGGCAGTACTCCCAAGTGGAGTAGACTGAAATATGTATTGTATATATGGATTGAAATCCAGGTTGGTTTGATCTGGATTGATTCCTTGATTTTTTTGACTAAAAAATCTGTCCTTCCTTTTGTGAGTGTATGCAGTTGCAGGAGAGAGGCAACTGGTTTTATTAAAAAGAAATTGGAGGAGATAATTTTAAAGCTGTTGTTACTGAGAGAAAGCTGACTTCCGAAATCCTTGTTCCTTCATTCACATTTTTTCCTTTTTGTTAGCCAGCCTCAGGAAATGAGAACATTCTTTTGGTTTTCCATGGCTGAGTCATATATATATATATATATATCCATATAAAAAAAAAAAGAACATGTTAAAACATCTGGAGATGTTCGCTTCAGAGAGGTATTTGTTCAGAATTACGTTCCCTGAGCTTTAAATGTTCGCACGTAGTTGGATGTTTCCAGAGTTTCCCATATTTCTTTGGCTATGAGAAAATGGATATTGGTGTCAGAAAAACCTAGGGAAATATGCTGATAACTTAGGGAACATAAAAACAAGTAGAAGTAAATTCTCTAAAGACTTTTTCTCTCCTCAAAAATGTAACTATCAAAGTGGTTGTTTAATGCCACTTGCATTCAAATTTGTAGCTCTTTGATGTCTGCCAAGTATATTTAAAAAAAAGGTGCAAGCAAATACCAGTAGATACTGTTCAGCTTTTAAATATAAATAAATAAATAGTTTTAAAAGGAAGGAAGTAATTAAAAGCCCATTATACCCATCTGTGCTGCACTGTGGTGTGAGCTGACCCTCACTTGGCCTCCACAGGGCTGTGAGTGGGTGGTGGGCTCTCAGCTCTGGCTTCTTAACTGGGGTCAGGCAGGGATCGTGAGACTGGTTTCAAAAAAGAGTGATAAAAGAACTCCATTTAATTTAACCCAAGGCCAAATGTTTAACTTCGGAGGGAGTGAATAAGGAGAATAAAGAACATTTCCACCGTTAGTTGTTTAGTGTAGCTGTGGTGGGAGAGCAGCAAGGGAGGAGGATGCTGGTGACCCATTCAGTGAGCACATGGAAGGGTGAAAAAACAGGAGGAGAAGCCATAGCATGGTCAAGTTTATGGTTCCTGTGAGGAACCTCTCACTGACTGTTTTGATTAAACCCTGCTTTCCTGTAGGTTTCTTTTATCTTTTATTGTCAGTGGATTATAGTGGATGTAAAAAGGACCTGATTGTTGAAATGGCTGCATAAATATGATCCATGGGGTACGTGTTATTTAGAGAAGTACTTATCTTCCTGGAAAAAAACACCAGCCCTACCTCCTTTTCCCCCTCAACGTGCTTGTTTGCCATCACATATCAAAGAACTCTGATTTCTGTAATTATATCAAAGAATATCAAAGAGGCTTATTGTTAATTGTTTAAAATAATCTAAGGGCCTGTGGAGCTTGTTCTTTTGGCTGATTTCCTGGTCACTGAGATACTGAAGAACTCTTTCAGGTTCACCTGGAGGAAAAATATAACTCCTGTAACCAAGACAGTCCCTCCACTAAACTTACAGACTTGAAGTCCTGGAATGAATTCTCCTCTTTTGTCATCTCTACCAGCTATGATTTTTTTCAGAGAAAAGCCTGCCATTTCCCACCTGGCATCCAGGTCCTCTGACATCATCCACCATTAAATTATATCACTTAACCCCACATCTGATGGCATGCTGGGAATTTGGTGTCCTGAAGCAGCAGCACTAAGCTGTTGGCTTGGCAGGCTGAGACAAGGGGCTGGAGCATAGACGTGATTGAGGACTCCCGTTTGTGGGACATTTTTGCGATTAGGGGAACCAATAGATGACCAGCAGTGGCTCCCTTTTCCCAGCAGGAAGCCCAGGCTGCATTAAATCTGTTGACATTCAGGAGGTTTAATGCTGTTCATGATGCCTTTTATATAAGTTTCAGCCTGAGCAGATTCTCAAGACAGGCAGAACTGTGAAATGAGGTGGGTTTTTTTCTCATCTGAGGTAAAATTATGTAGCTAGTATGGATTTTTGTAACATGTAGCTGTGCAGTGGTTTGATTTGTGAAGTGGAGTTTGTGTGAAGTCCAGAAGCATAAGGGTAAAAATACACAGCACTATGACTGCCAGACTTGTACAAAAATAAATGCCAGACTCAGCAGAAGGAAAATAACAGGAAAGATGCTAGGTTGCAAGTGACAGCACGCCCAGTAGAGCTCACTGATGCCATTGTAGTAATTGTTTGGGCAATGGCAGTGTTGGGATGCAAAACTATAGACTGATCTAGATTGGTAAAGACCTTCAAGATCAACAAATCCAACCGTCAACCTGACTTGCTGAGTCCTGTCACTAAACCATGACCCTTAGTTCCATGTTCACGTGTCTCTTACGTATCCCCAGGAATGGGGACTCCACCACTTCCCTGGGCAGCCCCTTCCAATGCTTAACCAGTCTTTCAATTAAGAAATTCTTCCTGATATCCAGTCTAAACCTTCACTTGTGCAGCTTGAAGGTATTTCCTTGTGTCCTCTCACTGGTCACATGGGTTAAGAGTCAGACACCCAACATGTCCTCTGCCCTCCAAGAGGAGGACCCATGCCAGTGAATGCTGCTTCTGGCATCACACCTGGATGCATGTAAAGAACAGTGATGGTACTCTGGTTAGGTGAATGATTTTCTCTTGTACATTGAGTCATGCACCTTGTTTGGTTCGTGTTAGAGATATTTATCAGTTCTGCTCACCACGGAGAGAGTAAAATGAAAAATGCCTGAATCCAAAATTTCCAACACATCTTGAATCTCTTTTTCACACAAGT
Source organism: Odontophorus gujanensis (assembly GCA_013399175.1). Taxonomy (NCBI): domain Eukaryota; kingdom Metazoa; phylum Chordata; class Aves; order Galliformes; family Odontophoridae; genus Odontophorus; species Odontophorus gujanensis. Next base: position 60,611 of record VXAB01012912.1, read on the forward strand.
GTTTACAGAATGATCTGGATTGTAGTTCCAGACCACAAGATTTTCCAACAAACTTTGAAAAACTGTGTTGTCTGCTCTGTGAACGTGGCTTAAATAATGGCGTTCTTGTCTCTGACCATGAGGGTGGAGAGACAAGGTTTACCTAAATTAGTTAGAAGGGGATTCATAGTTCAACACACTAAAAACACATTGTTCTGCATACCACAGAAATATCTGAAGTTCATTTAAAGTTCATGCTCAATCTAAATTGGAACAAGCAGAAAATATTTGTGCTATCGGTATCTAATAGTTCAGACTGTAACACTGAGTGCTTCTTCAGTGCTTGAGTGGAAATGCTACAAGGACGTTAACATAATCATGTTGACTTAAGACTCTGTTTCATTTAATTTTTTCCTTAAGATATTCGTAGAGATCAGGGAGTGCAAGTAATTCATAATATTTGTCTCAAATATTCTTGTCTTAAAGCAATTATTTAAAAAAGAATTACAGAAAGGACTTATTTGGGTTTGTAAATTCATAAACAGAGGAGTACATCCAAGTAAAAACTGACTGGATTCATTTATTTAGTCTGAGTGCTGTATAGTTGTGATCACATGGAGCACTTGAGTTAAATTCCCCAGATCAGTCAAGTCAAGTTATGAGTTTAAGTTTTCATTTCCTTGCAGCCTAGGGTTCAAGTGCCTGGAGCTGGCATGTCTTGTTGCCCTAGTGACAGTGCCTAGAGCTGCTCTTGGTGTCCATGACTTGCACGAGCATTAAGCTGCATCTGTGTTACTGTTCTGGTTTTGTAAATTTTCCTACTATATATACATATATATATAAAGATAGATATATGTCTCAGTACAGGAAGCATTTAAACCAAACAGGTAAAAAGTCACAGGAAAAAAAAAAATAGTAGGCTTTGAAGTGATTCTGCTGTAAATTATTTCTTAACTTTGTTTGTGGTATTCAGGCAGCTGTTGCAATAGGGTACTGTCTCCAAAATATATACCTGGGCAGGTAATTGCAAGGAATCAATAAACTGTCATATATAAATACATCATAATACAAAGTGTCACTGCTGGCATTTTTCTTCTAAGGTTAGAGACTTGGTGGGGTTGTTGGGGCCAGAGCAGAAACTCATGGCATTGCAGCCCTAAGCTGGGGTTCCTTGGCAGGTGACAACAGTTCCAGCCTTGATCTCCAGAACATCGCAGCACGCATATCCCAATGGGATCAGCACCGTTTGTTCTCTGTGAATGACAGAAGGGTGGTAAAAAACACTAACCGAATCTGGGGATAGAGCTAAACCACCAGAAGATGTATTTAGCATCTTTTTTAAATAAAGCAGCTTTTTGCAGAGGGATTTTAAATCATGGACGTTACTTTTTCCCTGCTTGGGTACACTTGAGGAACAAGTACCTCCATACCCCCTTTTTTTTGGCCCCTTTTTACTCTAAGGATGTCAGTTTTGTCTTCTTCGCTTCCTGTATCTGGAATATTTGGACCGTGCTTGTTGGGAATGGATATAGATTTGTCCTGGTACAAAACTATGAACGCACCCAAAGATTGTACTGCGTCATCCCTTTTGTTGTCTCCATGTTCATAGCGATTAAGTAAGACAAGAGTTAGTAGCCCAGTCAGGATCTGTATTTCCAGTGGTGAAAATAAACCCCAGCAAAAAGTAAGTTTTGCTAAAAATAGTTGTTTAGATTAATCTTTTTGCCAGCTTCTATTTAAACAAACAAACAAACAAATAAATAAATAAAAGGTCGCAGCTATTACTCATCAGAAATGCAAGTGATTTTTTTCCCTCTTACTCAGAGTCAAGTTCATCTGAATCCCATGAAAACAAGGTGTAATGTTAGCTTCTGTGTAAAAAGATCAGTGGGACTTTATGGCAGTTCCTCAGCACTGCATGCTTGCAAATAGAGGAGCCTACACCAGTTCAAGATACTATTCGATTATCTTCTGAGTGTCTTAGGAACATGTGTTTGATCACTTGATGCTTTACGTTTCTGATAAAGTGCAAGTGCAGGAGGTTGGAGTGATTAACTCATTCCCTGCTGGTGGACTGCAGCGAATTGTTTCCAGCTCTCACTGAAGCCAACTGAAAATTTCCTCCGTTAAGTGATATTTTCCTTAGACATAAGGGTCCATAAATGGCCAGGTGAGACAAAGTACTTGTTAATACGTGAAAAGTGATTGTTTCGGCTTTGAAACCACACTACTGTGTGTTAGGAGCAGTGATGAAACTTTCCCTGTTTTGAGTTGGCTTTGTCAGGACAGTGCAGTAAGATTGGTCTTTTTACAGTTACAGCTCAGGAGGGTAATTTCCTAATCTGTTCTTTGTCATATTTGAAGAAGAGCAGCTGCTTATGGGATAAGTGGGTGCAGCATGTTTGCCCATTGCAGTGCCCATTGATAAATGCCTTCAGATGAAGATGGGTAGGTTGGAGTTTGTACCTGGTAAAGTCTATCTACTGTTACTTTTGTCTCCATAACTAGTAGGGACATTTTAACTTCTTTTTCATGCAAAAGATCTAAATTTCATTAAAATGTGGTTGTTATATGACCCCATAGCTTCCCTTATACCATTTTTAAGCAGATCATGCATCACTTTGTTGCTGCCATCATTGAGCTCACATAGCTCAGCAAGCTGTCATGCAGATTTACATGTGAGAAAGAAAAGTTCAGACCCGCAGGCTGCAAGGAGCGAGCCCATGCAGGTCTGCTTGTGGAGCTCAGATCCTGACTGGTGGGCTTGTTCAAGCCTCACCCAATGGATATGAAGTAGCTGGGGGGGAAATCATGCCAGCATAGGGCTGTCAGTATGCCCAGCCAAAGGCATCATTCTACTTACATCAACATGTATGAGCACAGGCTTGGCCAAGGTGATTTTAATTTCTTTGTGTCCTCAGAACAGCAGGGCTCTGTAGTATCTGCAGCAGAGCAGGTAGAAAAAGAAGGAAGGTAAGGCTAATAATAGTTATGTCTGTCACCATGGTTTCAAGGTGTCTGGCTTATTTGAACTGCTTGCTCAATACTACTTTGCATTATAACAGTACTTTTTCAACAACATTAGGAGCAGCACATTAGGACTGACATGGTAAAAATATGATTCACTATCTTCCCTCTGTCCTTCACTGACCTGATTTTATTCTGTAATGGTTTGTCCGTTAAATTGCTGGTATTATAGTCTGTGTGTGTCGTGTTGCATTTGTGTTCCTAATTCATTTACTTAAGCCTGCTGATTTTCTGCTGCATTCAGGCTACTCTGAGCCTCCTGTTGTCTTCTTTTTAAATACACCTGTGGCAGCCAGTTGCTAAGGGTTGTTTGCAAGGCAGTGTGAGTACAGATGTACCTTAGTCCATCCAGGTCTCTGATCTCAGCTGGGTCCTGCTGCCTGTCATTAAACAGCAGCTGTCCACGTGCAGGAGGAGAAGGACTTCCAGAAAGTGTCCGGTGCAGCTTCATGTCTAGTCTACACACTGCTCCTGGTTTCACTAGCACTACTGGTCAGAGGTTGAGTTGGCAGTTCTTTTGGAGGGATGCAAACTGGGTCTCACTTGGTTTCTCCCAAAGCACTCCAGAAGCTTGCAGGACAGTCGATCACAGAAAACTGGTGCCTCCTCAAGAGCATTAAGAGCTTGTTTTTGATCCAGGAGTAGGAAAAAATGCCCAGAAAATGCTTAGTTTCATCCATATCACAACTTAGCTATTCTCTATATCATTTTCTGAGAGATAGTTTTAATGGTAATGAACTATGAAGGGTCATCCAACTGGGGATCTAGACTTCTACTACGTTTCTAGAGTATGTTGGGTGTAGCCCTGAGATTTCAAATGTTTCCATAAGAGTACAGGCTAGCATTTTTAGATATGTTTTGTTGGACATGAAAGTATCAGCAGATTGCATTTATGCAGTAAGCAGCTGTAATTCTTATCCCACTTTCTGAAAGAAAAAAAAAAGCTATAGATGCTTAGGGACACAAATTATGGGTAAGGTAAGTGTGGCTGGGGTAGTGGGTTTATGCCTGTGTATGATGCTGCTCAGTGGGATGAACATGATCAGGCACAAGGTTAGTGACATCTCTGTAGAACTGGGCAGAGTTTTTGGAGTTTATGCCAGCTGTGGCAAGAGTAGTGATAATTTCACATCAGTAGGTGATAATTTAGTATTAGTAGGTTCCATATCAGGACAGGTATTGGCAGGAACCAGTATTTAAAATACAGATAGTTACATTGATTTGTCTGGATATCTGTATCAGTCTAACTATACAGATGAGGATAGGAGGGTTTATAGTGTGGTGGTGCTCAGCATCACACTGGTGCAGCTGGAGAAACTGAGAAATGTGCTACGCATAAACTATGCCTCTGAGCCACAGTTTGAAGGACACTAACTTGCTGAAGGTCAGAGCAGGGCTGGGAATGGTATACAGACTTTTTTTTTTTTTTTTTTTTTT
>VXAB01012912.1:69835-100371 GCA_013399175.1 Odontophorus gujanensis
CGGCCGCGCCTTAGGGTTCGAATTCCTTTGCCCGCTCCTTCGCTGTTTGAAAAACGCTTCCCCGCCCGCTAGCAAAAGAAAAAAAAAAACGACAAATCTTATGGTGGTGTAAGAAATGAATGTGCCGCATGTCCCCTGCCCGGCTGTGTCCCCGCCCACTTGTTTTGAGAGCCGCGTTGCGAATACCAGCCCTGCTGGCAGCCGGGCTGCTGCAAGCTCAGCAGAGGTCGGAGGTCGGACCTTACCGCTAATGAATGCTTTGCTCCTCAGTCCAAGCCCTGCAGCCCATCCCCCGTGCTCGAGTTAAACTGTTGTGAATTTTTCCTCTTTAACTCATGCTGGAGTTTTGACCTGCAAGGTGCTGCCCTTGCTATAAGATCCCAGGCTGCAAGCCGAGCCATAAAGCGTAATCCTAGCTTACAGGAGTACTTGAGGGAAATGAATTTAGGGACCATGAAATGCTCAAATATGAAAGTCAGGGCTGTGTTTATTAGACAGAAATGGACAGTGGAGGATGTGATGTGCAGAATGAATCATTAAGGTTGAAAGTCTTCTAAGATCGTCTAGTCCAGCCATCAATCCATCCTCACCACATGCACTGTGTCCCTCAGTCCCACACCTATATGTTTCTTCAACATCTCCAGGGATGGTGACTCCACCACCTCCCTGGGCAATCTGTGCCAGTGCATAAGCACTCTTTCTGAGAAGACATTATTCTTAATATCCAACCTGAACCTTCCCTGGCATGACTTAAAGACATTCCCTCTCTTTTTTTCGCTAGTTACCTGGGAGAAGAGGACAACCTCCCACCTTGCCACAGCCTCCTTTCAGGGCTTTGTAGATACGATGTGATGTAACATATCCCATGCTTTCAGATGCTGGTTTTTAAAAAACAAATGCCTTTTTTCATAAGACAGTGAGCAGAAATCATTAAAAGCAAGGGCAAATCACTTCAGCAGTGCTTCTGGTGTCTAAACTGACCCTGAAACTTCACTTCTGTTAGATACAAGAAGATCCTCAAGGGCCATGTCCTTACTGCCAGCCGCTGGCACCAAAACAGCACAGGTTGACCAGCACCTCCAGCACTGACTATGGTTGGAGCACGCGGAGACAGGCACCCAGATCCTCTGGGCAGTGCCTGGAGGAAGTCAGGCAGCCCAGGAGGTGACTCACAGCATACAATATACATAAAGTCAGCAGTCACCTGGAGAATGTGCCTCTGCCTTCCTACCTAAAATAAAATAAAATAATCTGACAGAAGAATACAATCCTAAGGTTACAGTGCATTTAAAGTTTCACAGGTAGAAAAAAAAAAGTAATATCATATGATAGTGGCAGCTTAGAAAGTTTGCACATAGTTACCATCATGTTAAACTGAACTCAGTTGTCAGAGCTTTGAAATGTGTGGACTATGTGTACTTATTTTCTGCAAGCTGGCACTTTTAGTGTTTTCTGATAGCAATTACACCAAAGCTTTGCGCTTGTGAAGTTCAGCTCAAGACTTCAATGGTAAACAACTGCTGACAAGTTTTTTGGTTTTGTCTTCTGAAGAATAACGTATTGCTTCCTACTGGCTTAAACACAGCATACAGTTGTGCCTCTCTTGTTTCAGTAATCCTGCACCTTCCACCTGCAGTGCTGTAAAAGCATTGATCTGGAAAATAAGTCGCTGGATAAGCAGCTCAGTGAGGGATGAAGGGTGATGGGCAAGGTCTGGAAATCTGCTTGGGCCATGGAGCTGGACAACATGCTGGTATGCCTGCTGCAGATGTATGACTCCAGCACTGCTGGCCTGAAGGGGTTCCTGTGAGGAAATGCACCTAAATGCAAGACAGACCCATGGGTTGGATTGGGCTGGCCTGTGAAGAGAAAATGTTCAGGCTGCTGTGACCTTCAGAAAGCATGTTGCTTGTATTTCCAGTTCGTTAGAAAGTCCCTCTGCTTTCAGACGACAAATCCTTATATGTCTTTGTTCTCTTCATTTTCTCATCTTCCTAAATAGGGTGGGGAAAGACCAGTAGCGGAAGGCAGTGCAGGGGCTAAGGTGGAAGAGTAAGCACAGAAAACTTCTCTGTCATGCACAGTAGCAATTTCTGTTTTCTGTATACAAATACCCCAAACATTATGTAACAAATAAAAGTTCAGGGCAGTTTCGCATGGCACAGGTTTTTATTTAAAAGTTGAGACCTGGCAAAGTACTTTACATTCTTCTGAGAGGTTGTATGGGGGAACGCTTGAAATTTTAAAGAGTGACTCACTGTATTTCCCCTCCGAACAAATAAGCTGTTTCACTGAGCTCATCTTTGCTGTTCTGATATGTAATAACTTGTTTTTCCCACTGCTGCTGCCTAAATCTATTCCTCCAGTCTTTTTGTGAAGTGGGAACTTTTAAATGATTTTTACAATGCTGCAGTCAAAAAGTGACCCAGAAGATTTTAGCTGCAAGGATTCCCACAGATAGCTGAATTACAGCATAATTCTGTGCAGCTCCTTCATCTGGGTATGGAGCAACTACTTCTTGAAGTAAACCCAGGCTTTGTAGTCAGTAGGTGTTGTGGCTTGTCATCTTTTCCCCATGCAGGCATTCATGCCTCAGTGATCTGCTGTTCTGTAGTGTGGTACAGCACTACAGGTGTTTCCAAGTGCTGAGGCCAGAGTTCAGGAGGAAAGTGTCTATGGGTAATGTTAGGCAGGCTGTGACTGCTGGATGCTCCATAAGAACCATGGCTTCAGTGTTATCTCATTGCCCCTTCCAGGGCACACTGGAGACTGGGCAGCCCATTGACACTGGCTTTAGTTTTATAGAACAAGACTGGCTCTGCAGCCTGCTTCTATGCTTCCAGCTTCACACAGCTGGCAGTGAATGTAGCTAGGATCATGGTGAAATGTGTAAATGGGTCCTTAAGGGAGATTTATCTTCTGCTCTTTCCTTGCCATTCCACAGACTTAACTTTCCATTTTGCATTAGATTTTGTTTACTTTCCCCTGGCTGACATTGTTACTGCTTAATCCTTAATAGTGAAGTGCAACAGTAAAGAATGTTTTTCTCAACATTAACATCCAACAGTGTGATATAATTTCTGTAGTATTTTGGCTTAATAATATGGCTGTGGTGCTAGCAGTGGCACAGACACCTCTGTAATGCTCATTAATGATGCTTCTTCAGAGCCTGTGTAAGAGGTCCCAGAGGGTGAGCGGAAGAGTGAATGTGGTATTTATATTTGAAAAAGGTGACTACTGGAGAATTAAAGTCCAGTCAGCCTAACTCTGATAGCAGAGTATGGCTATAGTTAGTACTTGGTATATAACTACTAAGGGAATAGTGAAGTGTTTAAAAAGAGGCTTGTATTTCTAAGAAATGTTTTCAAAGCAGTCAGTATTCCAGCTCTGACAGGTGAGCATGGGTAACAAGGAAAGGGAAGGAATGAACAGGGGGTATCTGTTGCTGCTGGCTTGCACAGAATTCCACAAGGAAACAAGAGAGAGGTGTTCCAGAGCCATTGTGGTTAACTGTTGGACCGCAAACCCTGTGCCTTCTCCTGCCCCTTTGTATCCACCCACCCTTTCCTGCTGCTGTTTTTTTGCTCCCACTTGCAGAAGCACTGCTGCAACCACCTTGTCTTCCTCTTGAAAGATGTATCAGTTTGGACTCTGTGCTGGGCCTCAGAGGTGCTGGCTGTGTTTCATAGGAAAGCATTTTTCAGTTTGGAAAAGATTACCTGGACAAAATTGCCAGAGTTATGTGGCTGCTAGGGAAAAAATAAAAAGAATTTGGGCAGGAATTCTTGTTATGGCACAGAGTCACGCAAGAGGACCTTCCTGACAGCATATTGCAGGAATTTCTCCTTTCCCATGTTCAGACAATAATTTGATCAGTGACCTGGGTGCAGGAGGTATAAATCAGCTTGTGGAGCTCACAGGTGTCCTCTCCTTGGAAGGGGTAACAGCAGCCTTGGAGGGCACAGGAAGAGGATCCAGAGTGGTCTTGGCAAGCTGGAGGCAGGATCCATAATGAAGAGGCTGAAATTTGATGAAGAGAAGTGCTAAGTAAAGCACTCAGGATCTTAGGAAAATTCATATAGCAGTGGCATATCAAGAAGAGATCTGGAGGATGCGTTGAATGCTTAGCATTATGATGTGCTTGCACAGAAAATCAGTCTTACTTTGGAAATGTTGTATGTAAAATACAAAGGAGAGTTGACCTAGATTTTTTTTGAAAGGGCTGTGTATTCATCACTGGGACAGCCTGGGAGAAGCTCTGCCAGAGGAGGGTAACAGAGGGGCCTTGTTAAAGACCAGAAGCACATGAAAAGACTTGGAGAGTGCGCAGCTAGCTGATGCACACTGCTGTGCTGAAATCTAGGGATGCTTCTATCGGTGGTTTATCTATTTCTAGTTCTGTTTTAACGTGTCTGCAGACTCTGAGAGCAAATTAGGAGGAATACAATAGCCCTACCCAGGAATTAGAATTGCTCTCCTCACTCAACAGCATGTTCTCCTATGGCTCATCCCCCACAAATGAGATGGTGCAGTCAGCAGAGACGAAATGAGGACCCTGACGTGTTTCTGATGCTTGTATCTTTGAGAAGGAAGTGCCTACGGCTGTACTGTCTGCATGTGACAGGTACAGGATGCTCCCAACACATCAGGATCCGATCGTAAGGAATAATAGCTGTGCTGGGCAGCATGTGGCTGGTTGTCCTCCCCATTGCATACAGGAGGAGGCAGCAGAAAAGAGTGGCAGTGATTATCTCTTTCCTTTGGCTGTAAGTTCTGATTGATGCAGCCCTTGGCTTTGTAAGTGAAATTTTAACAGTAAGCAGGGGGAGCAGGGAAAGATTAAAAGCAGGCAACTAGATTAATAGAAATGACTTCAGGGATTCAAAAAGTATCTGGTGTGTTGTGTTCATTGGTTCTGGGGCAAAATCTGTTGTTTCACTCTTCTCATCAAATGTAGCACTGCTTCCATTTCTTCCAGGAGCACTCTGATGGATGGTTCAAGCCCCTCTTGCTGTTCGTGAATAGGAAGCTCTTGACAAATCCCAGCACCAAACACTTCCTCTGAACAGCCATTTCTGGCACAGCAACAGCGTTTTTATCACAAGCTGCATTAAATATTGCATTGCTTAGCAGGAGAAGCTGCATGCTTGTCCTCTCATCAGTTGAGAGCAAGCAATATTTAATCGGTGCTATCTGAACAGCTGCAGTTTTTGACTTGTTGCTCAAATCCAGGTGAGGCTGGTCCTGAGACCCGGCTTTGATTTGAAGGAAATCACCACCAACCCCAGGCTGCAAGCAGACCTGAAACATGGAGTTAGCCCTTGAACGGCAGCTTTCACTGCACAGGCAGATCGGATTGCGAGGAAGCTCTCCTTTCTGGCCTTTGGTCGGGCTGTGCCTTCAGGGCGTGTCACGACGTGACGGGAGGAGGAGGAGGCGGAGGAGAGTGGAACCGCTGCGCTGCGTGGCTCTCCGGCTCCACCTGCGGGGCCATGCGGCCATCGCCCGCAGATCTCCAGCGACTGCGGCTCGGAGTGCAGGGCCAAGGCTCGGGGAGGTGCCTGAAAGGTGCCCTCAGTGGGAAGAAGCAAAAGCATGCCGGAAGCGGTGGGGAGGGTTCGGTGCGAAGCGAGGGAGGTGAGAAGTTGTCAGGTTCTATTGTGGTTCTCGGCCCCGCAGCGGGCTGTAGGGACAGCTCTGACAGTTGTGGCTCGTGGGTTCTCATTACTTCGTGTTTGGCTGCAGCTCACATTTGGGTGTCTTCTGAGATGCATGAAAGGTGTTTTCCAGTGGTAAGGGGAAGCACATCGTGGGTTCTGATTAGCTGGGAAAGATGATTGCAGGCCTTGAGATCAGGAGCAGGATCAGAAGGACCTGAAAAGGTGCAAAATGCTGGTTTTACAAAGTTCTATTCAGTTCTGGCATCCTCACAGCCACTGTGGCGTACAGCTGCTCTCCTTTCACAGCTGCTGGAGTTACCTCCCACTACCACCTTGGCAGGAGGGGATACGTGCTGGGATGCTTCTGCTGTGGGAAACTCCCATTTCTGTTAAAATCACAGAATGGTCTGGGTTGGAAGGGACCTCACAGCCCAGCTAGTCCCACCCCATGCCGTGGGCAGGGCTGTCCCCGCCAGCTCAGGCTGCCCAGGGCCCCATCCAACCTGGCCTTGAGTGCTTCCAGGGATGGGGCACCACAGCTTCTCTGGGCAGCTCTGTCAGCACCTCACTGCCCTCTTGAGGAAAGGATTTCCTTATAACATCTAACCAGAATTTCTCCTCTTTTATTTTCAAGCCGTTCCCCCTTGTCTATCAGACTATATAAAAAGTCAGTCTCCCTTCTGTTAATAAGTTCCCCTCATGTACTGGAAGGCCACAGTGAGGTTTCACCAGAGCCTTTTTTTCTACAGGCTGAACAAGCCCAACTCCCTCAGCCTTTGTTTGTAGGAGAGGTGCTCCAGAAATGGGGAGATGCTTCCTGCATGCTCCTTTTTCCCTCCCTTGTCCTGAGAGTGGCACGTACCCCTCGCTCTACCTCAGCTAACTTCACTAACCCATTCACCCCAAAACTTGTCCTGTTCTGCTGAGCTGCATCAGCATGGAGAGCAGGAGGTTGTTACAGGAGGGTGCTGCTCCTTAGGGCTGGGGCTGGAGGTGGAGGAAGGAGTGCAGAGGAACCTCAGAAGAGGAACTATGGCCTATCAGTGGTGAATGGCTAGATCAGCTCAGTCATCTCATGCCTACATCCTCAGCAAACTGGGACAGCTGAGACATGGAAACGTGCTTTCTTCTGCTTGTTTTGCCCAGGGAGTGGTGATCTGAGGGTGACAGGGCAGGCAGCTGCAGGGCGTGACTGTCTGGCTTCCCCGCCACCCCCAGCACTGCAGGCACATCACGGGGAGCTGCCCAAACTGCCCAAGGCAGGGAAAAGGACACAGACCTGTCCCGTAGCACCCATGGGGACCTGTCCCCAGTTGTGTGCTCTTACTAGGGTGCTGTTAACCCCAGTTATGTAGGCTCAACCATGCAGCATTGGTTAGGGTTGTTACCATGGCCCCATGCGTCAAAGTGAACAAAACTGAAAAACAGACTTTACTCAGTCCAAATTCCTTAATAAGTGACTCAGACTTGCTTTAAAAACTGTTTATTTAAAAGTTAACACACATTTTCCTAGTTCCTTTTTAACGATGCTTGGCATCTTCCTCTTTAAGTCATGCGGCTTTTGCAGTCACCATGAATCAACACACCCTCCTCAGCTTCCTATGAAAGTGGGACTGCTAGAGAATGACCAATGTGTGAAATAATATGCACTGCAGTAGCAAATGAGGCCTCTCTTTCATTCTGTAACGCAGCTGCTTCATGGTTATTTTCTTCATCCTTGATAACAACCTTGACATTTGCCATATTTCTTTTGAGAGACAAAGCTGTAGCTTGCTCTTTCTTCTAAGTTAGCAGCTGTTCACTGATAAATTTAATATAACTCTGCTGTTCTTGTGCTTGAAGGGTCTTCACCAGAAGTGATAAGTTTATATGAGGAGCCACTGTGTGGTGGTATAGGAAACAGCAGCTTGGAAAGATAACTTAGGTTGTTAATTTGGCCAGAGAAAAGGGTTAGTGAAAAAGTGAAGTGGCCTAAAGACAGAAATAGAAGGGACGAAGGGCAGGGTGTAGGGAAACATGGTGGAGATGGGAAAGCAAATGTAGTGTCTGCTGGTATGTAATAGCATTATTTGTTGCATGCAATCAAAACAGTTAAGAAAAGGTTAATGAGATGAACGCATTTTCTGACAAAAATCATGCAAGAAGGAATCAAACATTGCGCAGCAGACTTCAGAGATGCATTGAATACTGCAGATAAATACACTACAGTGTCCTAGGTACATCCCTGGAGGTGTCCAGGGCCATGCTTGATGGGTTCCTGGGCCATCTGATCTAGTGGTTGGCAACCCTGCCTACAGTGAGGGAGCTGGAACTAGATGATCTTTGTGGTCCCTTCCAACCCAAGCTATTCTATGATTTTATGATTCTATGATAAGTGCAGTTTTAAATATCCAAATGGAAATGGTTTCTGCACTACCTTTAGGGCAACTGTCAGATGCAAGCACAAATGCCGGGTCTCAAAGAAGCACGTCACTTTCTCCATTAAATACTGCTGTAAAAGTAGGACTGCCCTGCTCAGTTTCACTGCTTTAGTGCACCGAGGGCAAGCTGTTATGTTTTCCCCTGATATATTTGTTTTAAGTTCTGTTTTCTAAAACAATCTAAAGAGGACAGGAATTTTAGTGGTCCTGTCCATAAACACACAAACAATAAATACTTTTCTGAATGATAAAGGAAAGAACAGCAACTTACTTTCTGAACTTCATCAGGCTACCTTGTAACCTCTATTGCTAATGAGTGGTTAAATAGGATAGTTAGATATTTGTGGTTAGAAAATAGGAAGCCTTTAAAATTATTCTGCTCACTCTGACCAAGGTAAATCTAAGAAAGCTACCTTCAAGCAGGTTACACAATATATGAAAACGGCACCCTTGTAATTTGTTCTTTATAACCAGTTCCAGGCCACAAGCCACTTACTTAAGAGCATATGGGGAAAATGCTGGCAGGTAGATCTGCTCTTGCATGTGGCCTGGAGTTGTGCTGCTGTGTGAACCGAGCTGGGAAGAAGTTCTGCCCTGTTCTGTGTCCTCTGTGGTGGCTGTGGCCTTGTGAGCCTTCTCTTTACACAACTTTGACTGTTCTGCCACTGGCAGTGAGCAGGATTCTGGGCTTCACTCCATACAGCTCTGGTTGCATAGCAAGTGACAGGAACATGCTGCCTGTAATCAGTGAATATATGGAGTGTCAAGCAGTCAATCATTAAAAAAAATATAAAGACAGGATGTACTTTAGTGGGGGGTTGGACAAGATGATCCCCAGAGGTCACTTCCAACCCCTGTGATTCTGTGTGATATTGCTGCTTTACCCTTACATTTAGGTGCTGATTGTTTTCTGTTCCCAGTTAGGTCTTGCCCGGTGCCAGGGCTGGCAGAGAAGGCAGCAGTCTTCCGAGAGGTGGAGAGTGAAGCTGGTTCAGAAAAAGAGATGGTTTTCCTCATTTCTAAGCAGATGTGGTGAGGAGAGAGGGGTTTCTCTTTCCATTTACGCTGGTGTCAGCGTAAATGTAAAATAGCCAGAAGTGAAGGTGTATCTCAGGAGATGACTTCAGTCCCTGGGACAGCAGGATGTGTGTAAGATGAAAACATCTGAATGGTCCCAAGAAGTGGATCTTACTGCTGTTGGCTGTTCCCTCTGCAGGTTTTGGTAGTTTGGGGCTTGCATTATTTTAAAAACACAGGTGATATAATTAAAGCTGTTCTCCTCCTTCTAGGGAGAGGACTTGCTTCCTTCTCTCTTGTGGTGGTCTTGGAATGAACAGTTTGAGAGATGGATTTCGTGGAGCTGAAATTGGGAATTTTGGTATATTTGTTCTCCTCTTCACTGTGTGATTTTTTTTACAGGGTGAAAGAAGGAAGTGGTTGGCTAAGTCACTTTTTTTTTTTGTCCTTTATCACAGCTACCAGTAACAACCACAGGGAAAACATGCAAACAGTGAGTATACAGTGTAAAGCTATATATGGGAAAAGGCTGCTTATTGTGAACCTGCTGTCAGCGAGGCCAAACCCTGTCTGTAAGTGTCCACCTGCTCACGCTTAGGTCTGTCCCTGCTTGTTGCTTGAATGCAAGTGAAAAGTTTGGCAACGCGTTATATGGTCTTTTAGTTACTGGCAGGGAAAATCTTATGAGCAGGAGCAATGCACAGAACAGTGATAAATGGAGTTAGAAAGAGGATGAGTGATAGTTTATATTGCTGGTTTGTATCACTGTTTAAAAGCAGACAGCACTGATGCAGAGCTCTGATGGAGCCTTTCATTGCTCTTGAAATGTGTGGAGGTGTCCTGGTTTTCTCTGTACTCTTTCAGCTGCTGCTGTTCTGGAGTGTTTTGTGGGAAGCATTTTGTCCTTATCCAGGCTTGCAGAAGAGAAGGTTCGGGGTTGGTCTGCAGGTGCACCCCGCTGCTGGCAGCTTTGGGCAGTGGCATTCTTGTTAGTGCTCACCGGGCTGGGGAAGAGGATGTGTTCTGGAAAGACCACCACAGAGTGACTGAAGCTCGAAGTGTGATATCAGTGGGAGGAAGGGATTAGTCCCAGTTGGTGCAGAAGTTGTCTTCTCTGGTGCAATTTGAGGCAGTTCTTTATATTTAAATTCAGTTGCTCTGCCAGGGAAGCAAACCTCAGCTGGGGCATCTGTGCTTTTTTGGCATAAGGCACTTGCTCTAATATAGGAGTTGTAGGTATGTTTTTCACATGCTTTAAAATGTTCTGGAAAATCTATGAGAGTTTGTATTTTTTCTTTTCTCTACTGAATCCAAAAATACTGTTTTCAGTGTTGAAGAGTGAGTGTTTCCATTTTACACTATACATGATTTTCAGGATGAGTTAGTTGTTTCTTTTGTGCTGTGAACTTCTTTTCCTGTGTGGAGTTTTTTGCAGGGATGTAGAGTACAAGTACTAATAACCCTACAAGCAAAATGTATCTGTGTGTAAGATATATATGTACTTATGTTAAGATTTTTTTGAGTGACTGAAAATTGCTCCTTACCTATATTTCTTATGTCTTCATGTGCATTCAGCTGTATTTTTTTAGACACAAGCTATGTTTTATATACTGTGTAAAAGAGCATATTAGTTTTTAACCTCTGACCTCTTAAACGTGACATGTTGGTACATTAGTACAGTAATAACCTCTAAGAACTACAGCTTCCTAACTTCCTTGGAAATGCTGGTCAAAGCAGAAGACCTCTTTTGAAGTGTTACTTCTTGTGCTACTCAGAGTGTTCTCCATGCTCCCTTCACACCTCTGCCTTTGTAATGCAAAAAAGGAAAATTTCAAAGCTTCATGGGAGCTTAAACTGTCGATTCAAGGAGTTGCTCTCCAGGCTGCGTCCTTCACTTTCCACCCATTTTATGGTTCTTCTTTTCTCTTTCCGCTTTCCTCTTCTTCTTCCCTCTTCTTGAGGCTCCTCTCAGCCTTTCATAGCATGTATCGGGGGACTTTTCATCATTTGGTAAGCCAGCTGCCTTCCAGGGGTTTTAACCCAATTTTTAGGGATGTTTTATCCCATTACAATGCATAAGATATTCTGTATAGATCTACAGTAGTAAGATGCAAGTGGAAGACAACTTCCTTAAAAATAAGACTCCTCAGGTTATTGTCATGCATCACGAGGAAACAAAGCAGCTAAATCTAAAAAGTATATTTCTTACTGGATTTGAAAATCTCTTTTGGGAACAGGCTTTAAATGCCAAGACAATAAAATGATTCTGAAGGGAAGGATCCCATTCTAGAAATGCAGATAGGGAATTGCTTGTGAGCCTTGCTTGTGTTTTCCCATATGTACTAGGCTTTTAAAAGCAATTAAAATTCTGAACATGCTGGCTTTATACCCTCACCTCCTCATCTGTTTTGGGGTTTTTTGAACATGTTTATCCCATGGAGTTCAGCGACAATATAAGTAACCATATCTATCTTAACAGTTCAACTACTTTCCACCTTGATTATCACTCTTCTTAAGAGACTTGTTCACAAACAGCAAGGAAAACTGGTTTATGTTATGTCACATTTTCTTCTTTGCATGCCTACTCATGCAGTGGTCACCAACTGATGCAATTCTAGTAATAATATTAACCCACATTTTTATCTTCTGGTCACTCCTTTCTCTTCTCAGCTTGGCTGCTGTCTGAATTAGTGAAGCTTATTTGGATCCTTGCACAGCTATCCCTGGCTGCAGAGAGGAGTACTGGAACGGAGCAGTAAGGCAGCGTTTTCCCAGCAGAGGGAGGTATTGTAAAGCTGAGCATCGAGCAGGATTCTGCTCACTGGAGACAAACCTGTGTTTTACAGCTGCATTTTATGCATTCGTTGGGCAGAAGGTCATGGGGTGCAGAGCTCGGGGGAGACAGCCAAAAGAACTTGGTTTGTGTCCAGATGAACAGAAGATTTTTTTCCCACGCTCGCTCTTATATTTTTATATTGTTACTCTTGAAATAACATCTGCTGAAAGCTTGAGGGCAAGGTGCTGTCAGTGTGGCCACAGCATGGGCAAGGAGGGCTGCCCATCCTTAGCTCAGCACCCATTGGTGGTCACCTCACCAGTCTGCTGCCCCCTCAAACCCCGAAGTGCTTTGTTGGATTGATCCACCCTGCATGGATGGGTATTGAGGGCACCACCATGTAGCTTTTTGCTTTACTTTTTTATGGCAGGGAAGTGCAGCCGTAGAAGTTGTTAAAAAAAAACAAAAAAAAAACAGCAACTACTGGCAGATAGCAGCAGTTGCACTTCTTGACTCTGTATGGATGTAAATCCACAGTATGGATTTGCAGTGGATAAACTGGTGCAATCCACACATTAAATATGCATACTTCAGGCTTGATTAATTGCTAAGTGGAGCAGGGTAAGAAACATCCAAACAGATGTTGGAGTCCCATTAGACACAAGGAAGGAAGCATGTAATTAGGCAATTATTTAGCTCCTTGAATCAACAGTTCAGGCTCCCATGAAGCTTTGAAATTTTCTTTTCAAAGATCTGTGGCTTGATTTCTCTCTGCTCATTTCCTTTTATCTTTATCTGCTCTAGCACTGGCCCAAGGCACAGGGCAGGATTCCTTGGCACCCAGAGCCATATGCTATGGACAGCACACCAGGAGCACAGCTGCTCCTTGTGTCAGTGGGAAGGCTCTCCAAGGAAAAGCATGGAAAAGAGAGTAGTTATTATTTTATTTATTTTTAATCTTGACTTCGAAGAGTGTTTTCCTTCCAGACCTTGTGAGAAACAGCCAAAAACCAACACTCAGGACACATCCCTCTTGAGAGACTCATCCCAGTGATAAGCTGGGTGAGCAATGAGGATGGAGAAACGAAGTGGGTGGAGAAATCTGCACTCCCTTCCACCTCGACTGCTGCCACCTTTTAACTGTTTGTGCTTTGGAAGCATCTGTATACTCATAACACTGTTCAGATTTCTTTTTTTGACCTTTTGTGTTGCCCTGTAAGCAGCTTTTTCTGTCGCTTTGAAAATCTTCAAACTAAATGTAATAGAAATTGGGTGGTCTGTTCAAAGTTAAAAATGCAAGGATGTGCCGCTGGAGTGCAAAATAAAGATCAGTAACGTTGATAAAGGCTTCTCTGTGTGGAATGAGAATGCTGAAACCTTGTCTTTCCTACTTCCTGTAGTTAATGTGCATTCTCTACAAATAAGAACTCATGAAGTAATGTGCTGAATTAGAAGTACTTGGTATTTTTGTTTTTTGTTTTTATTATTGTTATTCCTAAGTCTACAGCATGGGTTTTAGCATCGTAGATTATCCTTTTCAACACAGTGAAATATAAACTGGTCTTAACGTGTCTTAAATGATTTTAAAATTGCAAAGTTCAGCCACAAAAACAGTAGTGCTTTCTCAGCATTTTGAGCACCATTTGTAAACACTTGCAAGAAAAAGCAGATGCAAAACACTTTTCAAGCAAGAGATATCAGTGACATTCAGATGCGGCATATCAAGATAAATGCTTTGTAGGGGTTAAGTGAAAACTTGAGTGTGACCCTTTTATCACATAATATGGGGATGGATGAAGGACTGTGTCATTTCTATGTGGGTTCTATCTTTTGCTACTTAGACTCAGGTGAATATTTCCCTTTAACAAAACATTGACAGTATGGTGCTTACCAACCAGACTGTAAGCGGAACTTTTTCTTTGGAGGAAGGTCAGTTGCATGAGCAAAGAGGCATGCACTGAAAACTGAAGGATGAATCTTCAAATACAGGACTTAAAAGGAGGTGACACGTTGCCAGTAACAAGAGGAGTGAGTGGTGGTAACTTGGCTGGTCCTCAAAAATTCCCCTGGAATGTGAAAGATCCAAGTAGCCCCATCCTATGCGGGAGGAATGTAAGAATGTAATCTCTTAGAACATAATTATAAACAGAAGGTAGAGGCTGGAAGGTTGGAGAAGGAAGGGGGGCAGTAAGCACTTGCCTGGGGAATTCTTCCTGCAGAGCTGGCTCCAGCTGAGTTGCTTTTGGGAAACCTTTCAGCAACTTAGTGGACAAAAGGAATTTGCATTCTCCAACACCTCACTGGAAACCATCCTTACAATGCATGTTTGGGATGGAACTTCGCATTTGAGTAACTCCAGACTTGAAGCCTCCTCTCTCATGAGGATTGGTGCAGGATCCCACTGGGCAGAAAAGGAGTCCTGCTGGGATTTCTTCCTAATAGATAGCTTGTCTGCAAACTTTTCCTCTTGTCCCCAAGAAGTCTTTTCTAAAGCACCTTCCACCCCCATTGAGGTGCGCTGAATTAGCCAATGAAAAATGCATGCTTCAGAGTCAGTTGACAGCCAGCTCTGTTTTAAAAAACAACCATCTTGCCTTGCTTTAGATTGGGGCAGATTTGTTCCCAAGCAGTTCTGTAAAGTGCAGTTCTGTTGATTTTTGATGGGTTTATATCATAATACAAAAGCATGCCTAAGAGACTGCTGTTGCGGTCAGTAAAATTTTATGATCAAATTTGTAAGTAATATTTCAGTTTTATTAGCTTATGAAGAGCATGAAGAAAATCCTACTTTTTAGACTGTTGTTGTCTAAAATGATTTGGACAAAGCGGTATCATTGCTTCATTGGTACTTAAAGCACAGTGGAACCAGTTGATAATGAGTACACACTGCTGTGCCGTGGGCATCTGCCGCCTCTGTCCTGAGCCATCCCAGTGTTCAGGTTGCACTGACTCAGACTGACTGCAGGGAGCCGTCATTTAACTCAGCTCATCCTATTGTGCACTGAGAAATTATTTGAAGTACTTGGTTTGAATCTGGAATGCAGCATGTTTAGGCAAATATTGCAACCAGCCTCTCTCATTTTCCTGAGGACAGCTCTTGTTGATGTTTCAATGTGTGCAGCCTTTGAACATCATATAAATCACTTTGAGTCTCTCCAACCGTCATCTATTTGGCATGTTATGCGATTCCACAGTCATTTCTCTTTTTCCATCATGCGATGTTTTAGATTATATTTTGATGACACTCTGGGCTGAAGGACATTCCTAATATTATACAAAATTACCGTGCTTGTGTTCTGTCTGGAAGTCTTGACAAAACTGATAGCAAGGGCTTGCTCATCAGTACATGCTTTACACTTCCCTCTGCTACAAGGATTACAATAGTGCTCTCTTGTATGTATTCCACTACAAAGTAAACACTTTTAACAATAATCTTTGAAATTCACACCAAATAGATTGTTTCCTTTCCCTAGACAAAGTGTTAGGTTTCTCTGCTTTTATTACATGTGAATTCTTTCAAAAAAAAACATCCTTCCACATCAGAGAAGTGAGAACTGTGAATTCAGGGTTTGTTGTGCCATGAATAAAATCAAAGCAGCATGAATGTTTTATCAGTAGCAGTAAGCTTTTTTTTGAAAGCAGCTTTCCCGCGCAAATGAAGATTTCCATTACTAATTGAGAGGAGACTCACAACTTGCAGATCGCTGCTGGCCACCTTCCTGTCCCACAGGAAACCTTCAGCAGTTTCATTCCTGCTTTGCAAACGATGCAGGACGCTCCATCACTGCAGAATGCAACAGAAGACAGGGGGGTTGTGCTCTGGTAGCTGAGATTAGGTGGGGGGGTTGGGAAGGTCATTGTCCGCCCAGCACAGTGTTACTGTGCTTCCAGAAGAGTATTTCAGTGCTGATTCCTGAAGTGACCTTTTTGCAATTTGCTGGTTGAATCTCCATATAAGAGTTCGCTTACAGGCTTGAGTAGCTCGACTTTTTTATAGCGCTAATAAGTTTCTTTGTGTCGTAAATTACAGCAGGGAAAGAGTTCCTAGCACCTTAAGGCCCTGTGGATTTTCGTTTTTTTCCCCGTTTTTGCTCCGTGCTGGCTGGGCTGTGCACCACACACACCGGAGGACTCCTGTCGCAATGCAAGCAAAGCAGCGGGGGCAGCGGGCAGCCTGTGGCGGCCATCCCCGAGGTGTGATCCAGCGATAAAGGAAACGTGGTGCCCTGCAGGAGGGTGTGTACCTATGAGGAACAGGAAGCCAGAGGCGGCGGCTGCCTGCCTGCAGAGGTTCACGGCTCCGGCAGCGCAGGTGTGCAGACACCGAACCTCTTCTCTCCGGGCGTCTTGGCAGGCGGGCTCATCTGGAGGGGAGGAAGACAACCCGAAGCCAAAACACCCCCCCAACAACAACACAAAAGCTCTAGGTAGAGAAATATGACAGCCCTGCAGCTGAAGGAGCTGTCACAGTCAGGTCTGTACAGGAGGAGACGGGATCGCCCAGATAGCGTGGGGCTGCCTGTGTCGCAGGAGGAGAAGCTGAGGTGAGTGTGGAACCAGGGGCAGGGCTGGGGCTGCCAGCAGGCACAGCGCTGGCGTGGCTGCACTACACGTGTGCAGTCCCGAAGCTCTGGGGACCATTGCAGGAGGGATGTAGGAACCATGTGGGGACCTTGTGGCAGTGTGGCTGCCTACCATGCATGGGATGGGTCGCTGCCAGCTGGTGGTGGCACCTCTGGCTTCCTTTCACCAGCTGGCGCTTACAAGCCAGCAAATTCCCACAGCGTTGTAGCTTTGCTGGTTTAGGGTTGGGTCTTTTTGCCATCTGAAGCAAGGGGAGCTTGGGCACCCCAGGCTGGGACTGACGGTACCAGGGAAGGTCAGGGTGCCCACCAGCCCACAGAGGCGTTCCTCATGGATGGGGCTGAAGGTGCAGAATTCAGCCACTGGGCCCAGCTGTAGGGTGGGTGGGCAACCAGAAGTTGGTGGCTGGGGCCATCTTGTTGCTATGGCCTCTGTGGGGTTTGCTAAGAGCCTCTGCTCGGAGCAGAAGGAGAAAGGGGTTGTGCGTAATGTGAGCAAACACAGATAACACATGCAAAACGTAAAAATGCTGAGTTTATTTTTTCTCAATATGCTTAGCGTAAAAACAATCTGTTTCCACGCCAAGCTCCCCGGAAAAGATTCTTATGTAAATGCTAACGGAAACATCGGTGGAGAGAAAGCACTTCCTATGCCCCAATGCCTTTTCTTTGGTTTTATTTTTAGATTATTTTTCATTGTGCATATTTGTGCATTGCATTCACGTGGGTTTTGTTACTGCACTTTCGTTACCTAGTTAGCAGTTCCAGAAGGACTGGCATTCAGATTTGGGGGTTTATCCTTTATCCTGATGTGTGTGCTCAACATCTGTTTTGAGTATTAATTCTAAATGGACTTCTTAGATGGACTTTTAATATCATTGATAGTGTACTCATTTGATTATAGAATAATCACATTTACTAGATAAAAGATCGCACAGACCCTTGGCTGTATTGTGTTTAGTTTCTTTTAGGCAACACTAGCTGTGAGGAAGAATGTATCTTGTTAGGGAAGTGAAAACTGCTTTTTACAGCTTATATATGAAAATAAGCTGTGGTGTCTCTCTTGCTTACAGCAGCCTGCTCTGCGCATGCAAAGGTGGGAACCGTTTGTGGGCGGGGTTGGATTGCCTGCGCCAGTATAAATCTGAGTGGTTTGATCCTTTCCTGAGCCTCTTCCGCTTTAAGACAAGAAATACAAGACAAGGATCGATCTTAGAAAATAAAATGCAAGCAGAGGAAACGGGAAATTGGGGCACTAGTGAATCAGATTGGGGCAGGGCGCTTGCAGAGGATGGGGCTCCTCGTGTCCCTGTCGCTATCTTGAGCAGTGGGTGCTTAGTCAAAGTAGACCTTACTCCCTCCTAACCCATTTTGTTGTATTTTGGTCCATGTTGCCAGGTAGCCTTATTTTATGATTTCTGTGCATTCTCCTTGACAAAAGACTGTGATATTGTAACTATAATATGATGCCATAACAACAGGGCAAGGAGCAATCTAGTGAAGAGAAAAAGTCCTTTAATTTTCTAGTACTGGAAACCTCTGGCTTTTATCACGTGCTTCTCCCTCCCCAGTGACACTGAGACGTCTGTCCTTAGCACATGTTTTGGGAGTATCTGGAGTCCACAAGAAAGACAAGAGGTTTCTTTCATATCTGCTAAATATAGCTTGCCATCCTCCTTGGCTTTGTCATGCCCTCCTGTATTTTCTCCCTGCAGCTCTTTGTTCTGGCTCCTCTGAATATTGTGTGAACATGAATCCAGATGTTCTACATAATATCGGCCCTCAGGAGCAGAGTACTGTAAGCTTCTTTCTCAGTTAAACCACTGTATTTTTCTAATCTTAGGCCAAAAAGTACTTGACTTGGTCATTTCCTTAGGGTTTCCCATTCTTACGGCGCTGTGCTCTTGCTGTGGGCAACCTGCTCAATCTCCTGAACATTTACAGTGCTTATGTATATACTACATTTCCAGGACCCAAAGTTTCTTGAAACAATTTTCTTTACAGCATAAAAATAGTTTCCCGTGTCAACATAACCTCATGATAGGTTGTGTGCTGCGGGATTCTGAACTCCATAACAGGAAGCTGTTCCTCAGCTTCTGCATCTGTGTCCATTCGTGTCGCTTCAGCCAAAGGTTTGACCCCATCATTGTCTCTTAGATCTGCTATTTAGTTCATGATGACTCAGTCTCTAAGCACATTTCCCCCAGCCTTTTCCAGGAAGGACCATGGCAGTATAGCTGGGCTCTTACCATTAAGTTCTGTAGTTTACATTAAAAGCTGAAAAACAGATTTTTACACTTCACAGAGTCTGTTCAACCATGTGCTGAACATAGGTGCCAGATCATCTCGAGGGGCACTCGTGCAATGTCATCTGTCTATAGGACCCAAGGGGGCTGGGGTGCTCCAGTCAGCCCAGTGGAGGAGAGCGAGGCCATTTCAAGGGAAGCCACTCACAGCCATTAACAGTAAGCTCCCAACTCAGTGAGGTACGGCAGGGTGCATCTCTGAGGGATGGAACAGACACAGCACTTACTAAAGTGCCTGCAAGCTGAGAAATCAGCTGCTTTTTACTGTTATTATTGATACATTTTCAGAATGAATGGAAAGACTTGTTCTATTTCAGCTATATTGATTTGGTGGATTAAAATAAAAAATGACATGATAAATCTCACTCTGTCTTTAGAAATGGTGTTTAAAAATCACCTAACTGTTCTGATCTACTCTTTCTTGCTTTTCTCAACGAACAGGATGCACAGGAAATTGTAATCATACATTTATGATTAATCATTAGGAGTCACTTAACAGTAGCAGCATGCTCACTTTTTTCTCGTGCTCTTTGTAATATATATAGTGATTCCTCTGAGAAAAATGATACTGTTTTCTGAAGTGAAATTCAAGGCATTGGGAAAAGCAGAGGCAATTCTTTTTTTAAAACTTGCACTTAAAATGAGTTTGATCAAATGCAATTAAAAATGTAAATGACTTTCGAAGAGCTTGGTCTTGTGTTCTTACCAAACAGTGAACTTCAGCATTAGCTGCAAATAATCATTGTCAAGCTTCACTCAGTGACTGTTAGTTACCCAAGCAATTCACTGCTCTGTTCTCCTGTGCAGGAAGCTCAGTGGATGTTTCCAAATTAACAGCTTTTAAGTTTCTGCCTCTTTGTGCTCTGGTGCTGAAGCTGATGGATACATCTGCGTGAGTAGGCTGCTGTTTCTGAATTGGCAACCCTGACTTCCTGCTGAGACCATTCAGCCTCCTGCCTGCCTGCACACACTGGCTTCAGGCATGTGGATGTGCCCCAAAATTTCATGCACAAAGTCTCCCTTGGAGATGAAATGAAATACATAAGAGCATTCTTATACCCCACTCAGCCTTCAGGGGATAGACTCTGTGCTGCAAAGCTTGTAGGTGAATATAAAAAGAAACACATGAATACACCCTGTCCTCCCAGACAATGGCATTGTGGTAGGGCTGAGTGTCTCCCTTGGCTTTTGAGATTCCAGGGGTTGTGCAAGATCACAGGTCTCCTCAGCCTGCCATAAAGAGCCTATGTGTAGTAGATGGCAAATAGGTGCAGGTGTTTCAGCCATACATCCTGTCCAAAGTCTCTGAAATCAGAAAGAACAGATCTGTAACTGGAAGCCTTCTTAAATTTAATTTACACTGACAATATTTCTTAACAGCGTCACAAATATTAACATATACTTAACCTCTTTCTGTAGATAGATGTGGCATGGTAAAGAACTGACTGGAGAGCTGAACCCAGAGTGTGGTGATGAATGAAGTTAAATGCAGATGTTGGTCAGTCACAAGTGATATTCCCCTGGGGTTGATATTGGGGCTGGTCCAGTTTCATATTTTTATTGATGATCTGGACAAGGGGATTGAGCGCACTTTCAGTGAGTTTGCAGATTACACCAAGTTAAGTGGAAGCATTAATCTGCTCGGGGTTAGGAAGGCCCTTCAGAGGGGTCTGGACAGCTTGGATCCATGGGTTGAGACCAGTTGGATGAAGTTCAACAAGACCCAGTGCTGGGTCTTGCATTTTGGTCCCAACAGCCCCATGCATTACTACAGGCTTGGGGCAGAGTGGCTGGACCGCTGTGCAGAGGAAAAGGGTTGGGGGGTGTTAGTTGACAGCCAGCTGAACATGAGCCAGCAGTGTGCCCAGGTGGCCAGGAAGGCCAGTGTCAACCTGGCTTGTATCGGGAACAGTGTTGCCACTAGGAGCGGAGAAGTGATTGTCCTCAACTCTGGTAATGCCACACCTTGAATACCGTGTTCAGTTCTGGGCCCTTCACTACAAGAAAGACACTGAGGCCCTGGAGCGTGTCCAGAGAAGGGCAACGAAGCTGTGAAGGGTCTAGAGCACAAGTTGTATGAGGAGTGAGAAGTGAGATTGTTTAGTCTGGAGAAGGTAAGGCTCAGGGGAGACCATATTGGTCTCTACAGTGACATGAAAGGAGGTGGTGGCATAGTGGGGGTCACCCTCTTCTCCCAGGTAACAGCAATAGGATGAGAGGTGGTGGGCTTAAGTTGCACCAGGAGAGGTTCAGCTACATTTCTTAGGAGTGGTGAGGCAGTGGCACAGGCTGCCCAGGGAGGTGGTGAAGTTACCATCCCTGGAGGTGTTCAAGAACCGTGTGGATGCGGCACTGAGGGACGTGGTCAGTGTTGAATGGTGGACTGGATGACATGAGAGGTCTTTTCCAACCTTAATGATTGTATCATTCTGCTTCCTCAAGTGCAAGCATTAGCGAGTAAAGCAGTAATAATTCAGTACAATGGTAAAATAACTGAAATAAATACATACATACATAACTAAATAAAAACAACCACAAGAGAAACAGAAAAAAAAAAAAAATACCAATTTTTTAAAATCAGCAAGAGCTTAAAAATAAATGTTCGGTCACCAAAAAAATAAAATAAAACGCAGTTCATCACTGTGGTGGTTAGAAACTCTGCTAGAGTAATACAGTTAGGAGCTCGAAATATCAATGTGAATCAGATTCTTTGAAACTCCTGATTAAAAAAACACTTTGGCTCATCTGTTAGATGCTCTAATTGAAGAGAGTATTTGCGCGTGTAAATGTAGCATTGAGTTTTTATTGCTATTAATTATAGTAACTTCCAGCCAGCAAAAATGTGCTTCATGCTTACATTTTAATACTGCCACACTTAGGATTTGTGGGATATCCAAATGACTAGAGGCCATGCTTTTCATTTGTGCCGAAAATTTCATTACTTTAGGGGTTAAAATAGCTCATGCTGAACACACCCTTTTTTTCTGGCCTTCTCACACACCCCTTGTCTTTCAGATTGCATAATAACTCCAACGCAATTTTACTTGATTTGCTCACCCTGTCTATCACCTCCTGTGACTCCACATGACCGGAGGTAACTGCCTGCATGACAGAAAACTGAGCCCTTCTACTGCTCCTCTTACGTTTGCCTCACTGTAACAGTCAGCGATTTCCTCTAAGTTGTTGAGCTTCGGTTGTTACAGCAGTTAGGATTGTCATTGCTCTGAGAGCATTATCTGGGGAAATACAAACTGTGGAGCTTTTTCTTTTTGCTTTTGATTTCATCTGTTTTGATAACATCGAACATTCTTCACAGAAAATATAACATGATCGCTCATTATTCCTCATTATAATTTAGTTCTCCTTTGAATGTGGTCCGTCACACTGGACTGAATTTACGCATGGAAGTATTCTTCAGAGGAAAGCTAAATTGTGAAAGCTAATATGGGAATGTCACAACCTATTTAAATTGCCAGCGTGCAGGTACTGGAGAACAAGCTTGAAAAGGGTGCAGTACTGGGTTCCTTTCCTGTTTTTCTCTCCCTGTGTCTCTCAGCTGTTCCACATGTCAGGCTGCCATGTGTCCTCCAGGGAGTTCCATGACACGCTCCAGATGCAGGAGCAGCTCTCGCAGTGCCCGAGTGCAGGAGATAGAGTGAGTGGGCCTTTAATGGGGCTTCCCTGGGTGGTAATCCCAGCTTGCAGCCAACAGTCGCTCTGGGGCTCCCCAGGCACTCTGTGACATTCTCTGATGCTTTTCCCATCTCGTAGCTCTTCTACTTTCACCTCACAGCCAGGAATCTCAAAGTGCTTCACAAATGCAAGTGATGCTTTGAATTTTGTTGTGCGTTGTCCAGTGCTATAGTGCACATTTTTCACTTTTAATTCACTCGTTTTGTCATAGGAGGTGTAGGCGTTAATCAGTTTTCATCTTTGTATCTGCCATCTTTGTAGAAAGCTGTGGTTTTAGGCAGTTTTTGACAGCATTTTGAAGTGATGGTTTCACACATTATGCCCTGTGTTCAGTGGTTGTGGATGACACAACTCAGGTGTGCCACAAGACTTCATGTCATTCTGGGATTCATCCTTTTATATGAAGAAGATGAAGCATTGTAACGTTGACACGAGCTTTTTTCCCCAACAAAAGGGACTTCTTTGATGATTTTCCTGTTATTTCCCAGTAACTTTTCTGCTTTTTCTGTCTGTTCTGGTCATGACAGAGCTAGAATAAAATTAATTAAAAGCTTTTAGCATCATAAAATTGAAAAGAAAGTAACAAATTGGCAGAAAGCCAGCGATACCTGGCAGCATTTCTCAGCTGCTCTTTTTTAAATAAAAGAACCGAGAGATTCGGGTTTTCCCAGCAAGGAATGTATGGATTAAGGTGAAGGGGATGTGAAGCTGGATTTGTCTTTTCTAGTGTGTAAAGTCCGTGCACACTGTGCTCTTCATGGATCATAAAGTTCTGGATGCCAAGTTCAGTACACCTGCTAAACTCTGTTTCTGTGCAGCTATTAGAAAAATGTTACCCACTTGAAGTAATGACTCAAAACTGCCCTTGCTTGTTCTGTTCTTGTTCTGTATGGAAAGTTTGCATTTCAAGCTTTTTGTCTCAAGTGAAGTCTGGGTTTTGGTATGTTGTTTCATATGTTCCTTCTTGATGGCTTCAAAGCCTGAAGCATACATTATGTTTCTAGTATCTTTTATAAGCTGTTCCTTACACATCATCTTTTCAAAAAGTGCCAGCACTGCAGCCTTGGGATAGCTCCAGTAGTGACCTGGCTGCAAGTTAGGAATTTTGACGTGTACAAGCAGTTGCTTACTTTTAAACAGCATTCCCTTCTTAAGCTAATCCTCACACTATACACACACCCTCAGTGTCATGTAGCAAAGGGGAGGTTTGTCAGCCTTCAAATCAAAGGCTGCTCTCCTTATTCCTTTCTATTCAGCCAGGCAAGTTACCCAGCAAACCCAGGCTCCACTCCCTTAGATAATCCTGGCAAATGTGAACTTCTTCCATTTTTCCTCATGAGCTTGCTTCTGATATCACAAGCGTGTTGTATTCATTCACTCCTGCTTCACCCACTTAGGATCAGTCAACTGTTGGGGTGAAAATTTAATTTAAAAACACTTGTAATAGTTGCCAAAGCCTTTGGATTGGAAAATGCTTGGCAAGTATTGCTTTTCAGTAACTGTTACTGGAATTTCATTGTGTTTATTTGAAATGTCTGCTACCCTTACTAAATAGTTAACAAAATACAGGATGAAGACCCTTGCTTTGTGTTACGCAAAACAAATGACCATCATAATGGACGATAAAGGTGCTGCTATTTTGGATTAGCTTTATTTCTCAACATATTACTCATGCATGACACTTCAGAATGCAGATTGCGTCTGATTATTCTCTCTCAGCTGTTGAATATTAGTGCCAGTGCTTAATTTTGCTGTAATAACTGCAGATGGCTTAGCTGCCTTCCCTCCTACTGTTTTTAAAGCTGGGTGATACTGCAGCGAGCATGTGAAGAAAAAAATGGGAAACCAAACTCCAGAATGACTCTCAATTGCAGTGTAATTTGTATGTGTGTGAAGAGAATTAGAAGAGGAACAGCTGAAAAGCCATTTCCTTTACCACATGCTGCCTTCTGCCCCAAACAAGTTGTTTAATTCGGGAGGTGAAAAACTTCATCATTATAAGCCTGAGACTAGAAAAACAGACTTGGTGAAAAAATTCTGCTGAGGGTACAGATTAGTGGCAGAATTGGAAAGGATTTGAGGGACAAGCATGTGCTGTCCCTCAGCACCTTGGCTGAAGGTCAGCCCTTAGCATGTTGTCTCCAGTGGAGACATTGCTATAATAAGAAGGTCATTTACAGCCAAAAAGTCTGCTGCTGACTGTCATTTCAGCCCTATAAGGAACGTTGTGGACATTGTGGAAGTCTTTCCTGGCAGGCTGTGTTACGTTTAGTCAAGGAATTAATTATAGCTCCTGGGTGAGCTGTTCAGGTCAGAGGGCTTGTTTTGTAAAAACATTGGTTCCAGCTGGTGCAGGCAGACAGTGAGGGCAGGAGTAAAGGCTGATATCTCTGCCTTTACATGAATCATTCAGGGATGGATTTGTAATGAATTTCAGTAGCGAGTGACATTAACTGAATATTAATGCTAGGAAAAGGTTATTCTTGAGAGAAGATTTCCTAAGGTTTAAAATATCGGAAGATACAAAGATCAACTTTTTTCATTTTCATGTATTTGAACTTTAAATTTTTTCCTTAAGCAACAGATGAGGAGTGCACATAACTTAGTTGAAATTTGCTTGCAATTGTCTGACCGCACTCAATTCTCCTTCACTTTGCTTTCTACTGTTTTGATTTCCAAAGGTTCAAATGTTATTCTGCCCAAACGCTTTCAAATGTTAGAAGTAAATGAAGTTGGTGTTGCAAAGTTCATAGCTTTTACATCCAAATAGAAATATTCTTTAAAGCTTAGTGGGCCTGATACTGTCTCCTTGTTGAAAATTCATTTTAGAGTGGTTCTCTTTGAGAGGTTAGATGTGCAATCCCTAGCAGTGAGTAGCTGACCTTTTTTATTATTCTTTTATTAGGCAAGAGGATAGAAATGATGAAATGCAGTGGCAAATGCATCTTTAAAATGTATTGAGCTGGAAGAGTTTGAGCACAGTACCTTTAGAGCAGGCAGGTGTATGCATACAGGTAACTACACTGGGGGGGGGAGATGTTAAGAATAACTGATAGGATGCCATGTCTCTTGTAACACTCATTTTCTAGAGCACTTGTGTGACACTTGGCCTTTTTGTTGTTTCGTTTTTCATCTCTGTATAAGATAAGTAGCAGGGGAATAAATGGCCCTTTTAAAGAGGATCAAATATCTGTACCCATAAGAAATCATTTTACACCAAGCATGGCTTCATTTGGTAATGTTTGCAATTAGCAGGAAGACAATACTGTAGGGTTGTTGGTTTTTTTGTTTTTTTTTTTAATATTTCATGCAACAGAAAGTTACTACAACTAAATATTGTTCTCCCTTTCTACAAACTCTGTTAGAGACTGATTTCTCACTGTGCTTGTATGGCTGATGAAAAGAGCTGTGTGGGAAGGTGCTGCATACCTGATTGTTCCAGTCGTGTTCATTTCCTTATGAAGAGATGGAATGTGAACCTTCTCTGCTTGCAGAGACCAAAGCATATTTTGGACATGTTTATACTGGAATACGTTTATATTGGAGTATCTGCAACAGCTAGAGTTGTCTTTTTGTTTGCCCTGCTTAAGCTCCCACCACAGAAGCTTAATCATGCTTTCTGTGGCTAATGCTAAGTGATGAAACTTTTAGGAGTGCTTGGAATTCACCTGGTTTTTATTGCAGTGGTTTCCATCCTTTTCAACAGAAGCAGAGCAGTGCTGGGCACATGTGAAAATCCTACATATACTGTACATCTTTATTGTGGAAAAGATTTACTCCCTTTTTCCAGTTGCCTTAGGAGACCAGTTAAGTGCAGAAAGTAGCTTGTAGAGATGGACAATTGCAGCAAGCAGAACCCAAGAGTGTTTTCAATTTCAGTAAAGAACACATAAAAGACCAATTAGCACTTAAAAGATCAGCTCAGAAATCAGCACGTGGCATTCCGGATTCACGCTGATTTTATGGCAAAGCTTCTCTAGTTGTTTTGCGTTTGGCATGCTGCAATTAAAGTGAAATCACCCCTACCTCTCTGGGAAGGGGAGGGCTGTGCTCTGATTGCTTATCCATCGCAATGGGGTGCTTAGCTTCCTGAAAGCAGTGGTGATGCAGCAGGTTTGCTCTCAGCCAGCAGCGTTATTTCGGGACACCGGGCAGACTGCCAAGCGGCAGCTGCCTTTGCCAAGCACCTTGTTTGGAGCAGTGACTGCTGAGCACATCTATTTGGGGAACGGAGCAAGACACTCATCAGGGCTCGCAGCCTCCCAACCTTCTCTGTAAGAGTCCCTGTCCATGGGCACCAGTGGGCAGCTGGGAAAGTTCTCCCAAGAAAGCAGTTTTTCCTGGAGGGAGTGGAGAGGTAGTTTTCCCTGAGACCACAAACAAGCACGTTTGTTTTTAGTGCTATTTTTCACTGCTATTTTCTCTTGTTGCCTCCTCAGCCATCAGCTTTGGATTCTGCAAAGAGCTCCATGTGCCGATGGGAGCCACTCTTGTCACCTTCCTCCCTGCTTACCTCCTCCAGTTCAACACTGGCCTTCTTGCTCTCCCTACCAAGGCACGTAGGTCTTGATCCACCCCTGGCCCAGTGTCTCTTCACTTCATGGTCCATGGCATCTCAGGGTTACCCTGACTTACTGGTGAAGATAGAAAGGAATTTTGTCATCCTGGGGCAGATCATAGCAGCAAAGCTACACACACAAAAAAAAAAAAAGAAAAAGTGAAAGATGGGCAGCTACTCTGCGTTTTTGGATTACCAGGCCATCCTAGCAGAAACTGTTTTATTTTGGTAGCAGGAAGGCTCTTTTTAAACTTCTAGCAAGCTTCTTTCTTCCCTCATGGGGAAGGAGTCAGGAGTAACTCCAGGGGCAGCAGTGCCAGAGGACTGCAGAACAAAGCTGCTTGTGCCAGCAGGAAACTTGGTGAGCGCATAAGACATGGGTGCTACAGCAGGAGGAGGAAGCCTTTCTCTCCAGCACTGCTTCCTACAGCAGTTCTGCAGCAAGGTCATCATGGCCTACAGCTATAACCCAAGCACTGCTTTGTCTAGAGCTTGCCCCAGAGCAAATAAATGTAGGGCTTGAGCTCCAGCCTCCTTGGCCTGGTATAACCTGTGGCTCTCTGGATAATCAGACCTGCAGGTGGGTAAACAGACAGGTCATGCTGCCTTGGCCCCACCCACCACAATGTTTGTGGCACATAGGAACAGCTTGCTTGGGAGCCACCAAGGGGAGTTAAAAGGAAGACAGCTGGCCAAACCCATTCCTGAAGTCTGTCCTGTTTGCTTTTGCTTTGCAGCAGAAAATCTGTAGTAGTGCATTGGCCAGGCTATGGGAAGACAGTGATGTGTGAGCCTATGTTTGTGCTGAGAGCAGCATGTCCTCTGCTGGGCACTCATTTGGCCACTCAGCAATGCTGAGATGTGTGGTCCAGAGTGTGCTCAAGGGTGAATTTAATTTTTTAAATTTTCTAGGTGCTGGAAGTGTATGAACAAGTAGTAGCCTTGACTAGGATTTCTGACGTGTCCTTTGTTATCTTCTATTTCGGATTTCTCTGCTTGTTCCCTCTAGCCTTCTTCCTGCCCTCCTCCACTTTCTCATGCTCCCTCTCACACCAACAAATTCTCTGGATACCAAGATGCTGTGTGTCACGAGCACAAAATGCATATGGCTTTGCTGCCTGATTGATTGCTAACAAGGCTGTGTCCATTTCAGGCAAAAGGATGCAGAACTGTTTTCCAGAAGCCCTTTTTGGTTTTGTTTGACATTACATGTTCCTGGAAGCTGCCTGTTCCAAGCAAGGTGGAGCCTGAAGGAGGGCAAACCTGCAGCTGGTGATAACTTTCCCAGTAAGCAGTGCACAACAGATTTTTGAAGAGATTATAACTATAAAATAATTGCAACACTGGGAAGGCTTTCTATGGGGACGGAATGATTAGTTTTCACTCTTGCTTCTTTCTTCCTAGTCTTGCTTTCTTGCTTTCCTGATATCCACAGTAACTTATTTCAGCATTCAAATCTATGGAGCATCCTTGTGTTAGGTAATTGTTCTAAGCACTGCACAGTGCTGAAAATCAAGCTCCATTTCAGCTCCTTCATCTGTTATAGAATGCTTGGCACTTCAGTTTACAGCCTGTAAGGCAAAACAGAAAACAAACTGTCCTGCTGTATCTATACTTTCTCTGAAATACTGACAAGAAGGAAGATGCCTATAGATAAATGCATCATTTATGACTTAGAAAACATAAGTGGAACATTAAAGGCCATTTTTACAGTGTAATTAGTATGCTCAAGCATTGAAACTATTTACCTAATGACAGAAGCCTCCTCTTCGTGCTGGTTAGCCCATGACAAAGCATTGTTGGAATCCACCTCCATCCCCTCAGCAGACAGGAGCTGTGGATAAGTTTGCAAGAGAACATGTTGGCTCACATAGGTTGCTCACAAAACAGCTCTCCAGGCCCGAGAAGATTTCTCCATGAGCAGCCAGCAGCAAAGCCCCTTTCCGGCATCTGGGTTTGCATGACAGCCCAGTGCTGGAATGTGCTCCTCCGCAGCCCAGCTTTTAACTTGAAGCTCTGGCAGGGTGCTGGGTAGCTCTGGCTCAATGACACAGAGCCGTACAAAGTCACTTCATTTGGGAACAAGGGGGAGCCCAGCACATTGTTCTGCTGCCTTTGCCTCCAGCTTCTTCGCAATATAAGCACAGAATATATATCTGCGAAAGCAGCTAGAGGAGCATGAACTTCCAGCACAGAGGTTACCCCTACACGATCCCGGAGGATGAAGAGATCGCTCACAGGGTCACCCATGATGCCTACAACTCGGCGGGAAACGAAGGCGAGAAACCTGTATCGAAACTGCAGCGTAGGCACAGTGACATTAAACTCTACAAAGAGTTTTGTGACTTTTACGCAAGATTGTAAGTCCGCGCTGTTCAGCTTTGGGCTGTCACCGCAGTGACGTTATTGGCATACCGTCTCTGTGTTTTTTACTGTCTGGGCTCTGTAAGCCATTCTCTAAGGCAGCCTTTACCGCAGTTCTGTGTCTGATGTGTTGCCAGTTGTAAAATTTGAGCTGGTGCTGTGAACTTTATCAGTAATTGCGTCAGAAGTTTTTATCGGGTGGTGAAGCAGAGTTGGCATTTGGCAAGTAGTCTCTGACATCAGATTCTTAGCTTCCTTTGGGCAAATGTATAGACTGTTTCACATGTATCACTGTTATTACACACGTGTGTTTCAAATGAAAGCAAATAAATATTGAGGAGGAAAGCTTGATGCTTTTGTTAGCTTTCAGACTGTTCTGTGTTTTTACTTGGATTTCGTTTTCTCTCTGACAGCACTTGGCATTAAATTACTTAGAAGCTTAACATCCTCAGTACTCAAGAACTGTTGAGGTGATGGTGAGGTTCATGGTTTATGTTGTGATTACTGCTCATTCAGATTAACTGGGAGGATGGATGAAGCGTCCAGCTTTTTTCTCCTTAGAGAAAACATACGTAATCCTTGTAGACCATTGGCTAGCTGTATGCTTAACTACACTTTATACGTACAATCACTGCTGTATTTCAGTATGCTGATGTCTTAAGTATGAAAGACCATTCCTCAGTCTGACCTCCTCTGTGAAATTTGGCCACTGCTTGTTTCATTGTGAGGACAGTGAGGATTTTTATGGCAGAGTTGTCTTCTGCAGAGAGCTCCTGAGAAAGAGAGAAAAAAAACAAAGACAATAATAACTGGTCGGATGTGACCTTGTGTAGGGCTCTTCTGTGATACAGTGAAAGAAATAGATAAGGCACGTTCCTCTTTGAGCTGTGTGGTAGGTGTATGCTTGCTAACACAAATGTTGTGCAAGGAATGAGTTCAATTCCTGTTGAGCCTGGAGGGAGCTGATAGGTGTTATCCCCTCGGAGGGCAAGTCTTGGCATCTTGATCAGAACCCAGTGCTCCACACTTGCAAGTGCAGCAGGAGATTTCTTTACCGTATCTAAATCTGTGCCTCTGTGTGAAAAAATGTCTCAACAAGCTGGCAGACAGATGTTTGAGCCAGTGCTTTTGTCAGTTGTGGTTAGATTGTATGAAACTG
>VXAB01012913.1:252-62933 GCA_013399175.1 Odontophorus gujanensis
GCTATTTCTGCATGATTCACTAGATATTTTGTGACTGTTGGATGGAAAGCAAAATTTTGTGCTTCACTAGCAAAAATGCAAAATCAATTTGGAATGAATATTATATTAATTTTTATATATATATATGATATTTTATGTTGAAAGCAAGATCTAATCTAACATAAAAAGAGAAATATGCATAACTTTTCAGCCAATAACAGTAAAAGAAATTTTGAAATAAGAATAATTTGAAGTAGAAAGTTGAAAGTTCCCAATTTAGGACCAGCCTTGGCTTCTAAGCTAAAAAGAACGGTAAATAATATACAAAGATAACTAAATCAATTACTGTTCTGCCATGTGTGCTTACAATGAATTATAATTCAATTAATTATGTATTCTATTTTATTTTAATACCTGTCCTGAAATTCTTTGCCTAGAAAATCCTATCCTCAACAGCAATGTTGGTTTAGAATAGATTTAAGTGAATTTCTGTCTAAATTCCTGCATGCACAATGAGGATACTGGATAGATTCACATTCTAGAGATGGGAATAGTTAAATCTTCCCTGAATTGGCCTCCTTAATTTTTCCTTTAACATTCAAATCTATACTGACATCTTTTTGGGCTTACTAAATGTTAAACACGATTACCAGTGAAGGGTAACCTGACCTGATCTACCAAGAATAAAATAAATTTTCACCCTTACAATAAGACTTTCAAACAGTATGAAAGATCCTCTTCAGTGAGAACACTCGATAGGATAGGTAGCTTCATTCTTGGGATAAAGCAATAGAAAAAGGGAAAGCAAAGAAAAAACCCTAATTTCTCCTCTTCATCTCTGGCTGCTTACTGTAAACAAGGAGCTGTTAGGGGACCTAAAACAATAATTCTCCCATTTTCAATAGCTTTCCCCCAACAATGGTGGAAATATGTGGAGCACAAGAAATAACACTTGAGTGCCTTTTCCTCCTGCACTTGCTTTTTGTAAAGAATTGGCTGAATAAATTTTACTCACTGCACTTTCAAAATGTGTATTCTTTTGCCTTTTAGGTATTCTCGGAATACTGGATTTCTTGATTTATGTATCATTTAAAGGACTTCAAATGATGGAATTTAAATGCAAAGAGAAACAGCAGCAATAAAACATGTTTTCAAAGCTATAATATGTTTTCTATATACATATACATATAAAATCATTTTACATGGATGCTATTTTTAGGTAATCACCTTACCTTAGCAGGAGAATCATAATCTACTTTCAGTATTAGATATCTATGTTTTAAACAGAGCAAAGAATATTTTCCTCTGTAACCAGCAGATCTCAATCAATCCAACATTTTTTAGATTGTTATTTTGAAAATATTTTGTTCAGCTACTCTGCAAGAAAAACAAAGGCATGTACTGTTTTCTTTCACTGCATGATCTTAACATTCATACTCATAGAAGATCTCTATCACTTCTCATCCCACCTGTCCCTGTGCCAATTTGTTGGTGACTCAGAAAAATTCTAGCTGATCTCTCTAAGCTCAGACTACCCAGTCAATATCCTGAGTGGGTGAAAGATTAATTATTCCCACTGAGATCAACTATGTCAGGATAGCAAAGGCCAATTACAGACAAAAGCTATCACGGAGTGGTCACTTCCAACCTGCTGCTAACACCAATCCCAAATGCAAAGGAAAACAGTTTCCTGCTGAACTGAAAAGTCATCGGCTTAAATACATCTTATATAGGCAGCATGCTGGTGTCACTTTTATTCATTTTCTACAGCAGAAGTATAAGCTGTGCTTAACTGCATGAATCATCTTGCAAGCAGCAGCAGACATGCACAGTGCCCAAAGCAGTGGTGATGCTAGGCAGGAGGGCAACAGAAGGCACATCAAACAAGCCTCTGGTACACAATGGGAACAGAGGTTACCCAGTAATTGTGACTTCAAAAACTCTTTTACACGCTGTTTGCTGACAACTGTTATTATGACATCAAATCTGTAGTCATTATTTGGAGAAGCAGCTCAGCCAGGATCTCACAGTCATTCTGCTTAACCCACTTAGTGGATTACCTCAAGTTGTAGTTTCCAGAAATTCAAGCTCTCTTCTACCTGATTGCATGAAAACAGAGTAAAAGTATTGATCAGTGAGTGGTTAAATTGCAGCAAAAACATAAAATAAAATAAAAAATGTTGAGAAGGGAAAAAAAGAAAAACCTGGAAGCATAATATACTCCAAGAACCCTCAGCGGAGGAGTAATCACTAAAGCCCAGCAGGGCAGTGCCTAGAGATCCTTACCAATTAGGCTAAGTTTTGAATAGTGTGCAAGAGAACAGCATTTGAGTTTCTTTCTTTCCTATCTCAGGTGCTATACAGTAGTACCTCCATAAAAGTTAACTTTTCGACTTCCAACCACTGTGTTGATGATTGAAGGTTTTATATCCAGCCTTCAGCACTCTCTGAGGTTTCTTTTTGGTTATGACTGATTTGTATCTTTGTTGTTGTTGTTGTTCTTGTTGTTGCAGCATTAACAGACAAAATCGTTAAGTTACTGAATTTGCATCTTATTTAAAACACGCATAATTTTTTGAAGAACTTCCATTTTGGATAAAAATAAGGGTAAATTCAGTAGGCAAGGGAGTTACTTGGGACACTAGAGACTTAAGATATTCATAAATTAATATTTAATTAGACATATGAAATGCAACAGCTCTAAAAGAAAACCTGAATAGTATGTATTTATATCAGTGAATAATCTGCTCATTGTGGCACTCTCCTCTCATTCTGGAGACCACAATCCTACATGTTTATTTATTTTTTCTCTTTCACTGTTTCTGGGTTTGATTAGAAGTTCCATTATGGAACAGGGAAGGCTTTGCCAGCAAAAGCTTTCTTATGCAGTCACAAAACAGTAATGAACTTATTTTCCAGTTATTTGGATTTTCCTACAAAGAAAACACTATCAGGAAGTACCTTGCCACGTCTAATACGCACAAAACACCTCCTAGACCAATTCCATCTCTAACATTAAGACATGTTACAAGTAATATATGACAATCTGTTGAATTGATTTGATCATTAATTCACAACCTTCTGTAGCAACTAGGTACACTGTTTAGTTGTTCTGTAACATTTCTCCAAATTGTATGTATCTGACCAGTAATTCTTACAGTTCTTGATGTGATTGGAAGGAAACTATGCTAATAATATGGGTCCTGAGTGAAAATAATCTGAAGTTCTTTTTCAGAACCAGTCGGGTCACTTTCACATCAAGATTTGGAAGGAAGAAACAGATTCTCCAGCACTGCAAGTCAGGACGTTCTACTGAATATCAACTCGTTGAGGAAAGCTCCATTTCTGCACAGAAACTTATTCTGGAGAGGCAATCACTGGACTGAAGTCTCAAGATGCAAACGTTTTAGATTAGTGGCCATTCTCCTTAAAAACTAACAAACAAGCAAACAAAACCCCAAGATCTTGCATAGCTACAGGCTTTCCTTTTTGTGAGTAACGTGAGATTTGTTCAACATGAAATCTGAGACCTTTTAGCTTTGATTGTCTCAAAGAGTAGTCAAACTGAGATTTTTAATATATGTCTAATAGAATGTAAGATGACTACAATGTAAATTAACATTAGTCAATTCTTTATGTTTAACACAATATTTGATAATCTGCAACAGGTCTGAATCACATAAGATTTATATCCAAGCTCTGAAGGAGAGCTTGTAAACAGTGAACCCATTGATTTGCAAATATTTACAGTATCAAAAAGGTGAGGTCAGGTAAGCAAATAAAAAGCTAACAGAATTCTGTCTTTCAGCAAG
The DNA here is from genome assembly GCA_013399175.1 of Odontophorus gujanensis. Classification (NCBI taxonomy): domain Eukaryota; kingdom Metazoa; phylum Chordata; class Aves; order Galliformes; family Odontophoridae; genus Odontophorus; species Odontophorus gujanensis. The sequence goes on from VXAB01012913.1 coordinate 4,044, forward strand.
TGGAATGCTTTATTGTAAGAAGCAGGTGTATGTGGTTTAGAGAACAAACAACTGATTAGAAGTAATTACTGGAAATAGTGCCTCTATTTTACGATGTTAGCATGGTAAATTGGTATCAACTATATAATGGAAACTCAAGCCTGAAGTCAGTTCAGAGAATAATTAGACAAACTCCCTTTTGATAGCCACAGCAGTGGCTCAAATAAACGTTAGAAAACAGAATCACTGTTATTTCTCTACAAAAGCAAACATCAGTCCTGATATTATGAGCACTCTCGTGTTTGCTGTCTTAAAATTACACACAATTTTATTTTATAAATACTCATATCATGTGGTAAAATTCAATTTTAAAGAATGTAAATATTTTAAACTTATGTAAACAACGCTTTATTTTATGTAAAAGATACAAAATGGTACAAGTCCTGTAAAAAATGTCTATTTCAGGAGTGTATCTTGATAGGAACTGAGGATAAAAATTGGCAACAAAAAGACAAATATTTGGATATGTAATTCTATCCAAGCAATAGTCTCATCCAGCAAGCGCTTCAGCCAATATGGAATTTGCATGTGTGGGTAGCTGAGCTGAATTCAATTAAATGTTTTTGGACATTATAAATTACAAATGTTAGATAAAATCCAAATGATGGATGACACCATTAGCAATATAATCTTCTTTTAAGGAAGCTTTTCAAATCCATCATAATTGTAATGCTTAATACTTTATTGAATTAATGAAACAATTAGGATTGATTCTGTTGGGAGTCTGTTTTCAATAAATACACTTTTTTTTTTGCCTTATTTTATCTCATTGCCAAAACGTGTTTATTTTCTTTTGACCAATAATATTTCACTGAATTTAAAAATGGTAATGCTGGTCTAAATGCTAAAGTAAAGCAAGCAACATAAATCTTATTGTGTTAACTCCCATATGAGAGTAATTGTATCTTTACAAATTTGTAATTAAGATTTTAAGTGATAATTTATAAACTACTGGAACATAGTGCTCAAAATATTCAATTCTATTAAAAATGTGTCATGTGAAAGATTTTTCCTTTTATTTTTACACCTTGTTGTAGAGAAACAATATTTCTATATTGATCATTTTTTGTACTGCTTCAGTCTGAGACAATCTTGTAGTATTCATGATGTAAGGTAAACATCAAGATACTATCCAAAGGTAAGACAGGACAAGGCAAGGAAAGGAAAAGAAAGGACCATAATGTTAACTATGCATTTATATTGAGATGTGTAGAAAAAATTCTGCTTCACTCTAGTCATGCACAACACCATTGTTTCAAAGAAGTAATGTAATTATTAATAACGTTGAGATTCATTTTCCCTTTATTTATAACACTAAACAAACAACCAGTTAAAGACTTTGACACCTTTGCAAAACCTTTCAAGTATACAATGCAAATCAAATTATGCATTATGTTTGTTATGACTATGCTGAAATTTCAGGACATATGTAAGCGTAAAAATATAGCCTTAATATGACAGAAGACGTAAGCTAGGGATAGTGTATCTAGCTACAGCTATGAAAAACATATGCAGAATGACTTTTTCACTTTATTATAATTCTGAGTGTTAATCATTCACAGCAGGAGGTGGTTAAGAGGTCTGATGATTTGTTCTGATGAAAGCTGTCAGAGAAAGACATGATCCCTTCCAAGTGAAAAGAGCAAATTAATTATACATTCCATATCCACTACTGGACACAGAATTGACACAGATATTCCAACGGTTCTACTAGAGAAATGAATTAGATATTGCTGATTTTTACATTACTATCTTTTTCCTAAATTTTTTTTTTGTTTTTAAATTTATTTCTGTTTTCTAGAGTAATAGAAGTTGTAGTGAGCCAGGGATTCAATCACCTCCTTCATTTCTCAGTATCCAGGAAATCTGAGATTATTATTTACTTTAATGTTAGATCTTTTTCTCTATGTATTGACTTTACAGTCTTTCAGCTCTGAGGATGTTCAAATTGTTTTAATTGGTGATCATGTTGTTTGTTTGTTTTCCTTGTTACAGAGACCATCTGCTCTACCAAAAATCCATCAGTGACATATTTTTTTAACACAGGAATCTCAATTTATGTTGGACTTCACCACGAAGGAATCTCTGCTGGTGTATCTTATCTTTCTGCTCATAGATCCTGTATGTCTGTACAAAAAAATGAATGAGATAGATACCATAATGACAAGGTACTTCAAGTTGTTGAGATTTAAGGCAACAGTGTACAGGAAAGGACAAGGTGCTTCAGTGGAGTGACACTTGGATGATAGAATTTTGCATGCTTCCTTTATCATTATTGATTTTGAAAAGGAATTTAAAACCACTTGCAGTTGGAGATGTAATACCAAGGAGATCAGAAAGAACAACGATATTTCAAAACAGCTCTCAGTCTTTCATAGAAAGAAATTTCATCAGCTGAGTTGGAAATAAAAGGTCAAGCCTAGGTCTGTTGGGTACAGAGGTAAAAGCATATGTCTAATCTCAGCAGACTCTTTATCATAAGAGGTTGCAAAATTAGTCATGAAACGTTCTGTTGGGAAATAATTGACTTTTTTTGCATACTATAAATGTACACTAATATAGTGAGTAGGAACATAACATATAGCTAAGATCTATTTCATAAAGTGTTTTACAAGTAATAGAAACAATAATTCGAAGTATAATAAATAAATAAATAAATAAATAATATTTTCATTCAATTTCAGACTTACTTATTGCTTCTTATTTAGACAGGAATGGAAAATAACCTGCTAATGCACTGTAGTTACAATCTCCATCTGATAGTTTCTTAACTCTTCCAGATATTTATTATTTTTGACTTCTCTTGAGACAGTACTCAATCCTTTCTCTGCTTTTTAGCATAAACTTTGGTTAGGTTTGGTTTAAGTTCAGGCTAAACTTAGCTAAGCAAGTTTAGACTTCCAAATCACTCCAGGAACCAGTAAAGTATATCACACAAAATAACTGAAGACTTTTTTCATCAATCTATCTCTTTTTTCTGTTGGCTTTCAGACCTCTATCACCTTCTTTGAAGAGAATTTCCTGGTGACTTTCAGCAGGAGAATTTTAGTGATGATAATTTCCCTGGCCTCTTTATCTGTCAGTGCAACAAGACATCCTGCAGAGGACTAGATGGCTACATTCTTCACAGTACAATCGATATATATTTTTTATCTGTCTTCTAAACTTTCTCTCAGTTTCACCCAACATTGTGTGGATTTCTCTATCTCCATCTTGAATTCAATATCCAGAAGCCGACAACATTCTTGGTTTGCGCTAATTTTACATTAATTTAACTAATGCTGAACTTGAGCATATATTCTGTAGTTATATCTTGAGTTTGGTTGGATTCTTTCCCAAAGTATTTCAGAGTTGCTACGAAGGAAATAGTGTCTAAATTAATTTCATTCTAAGCAATATCTAGATACATTCACAGCAAATAATGGAAAGTGTACTATTATTGTGAAAAATATTATAGCTGCCCAAGGTAACAAAAAATCCTGACTCATCTACTTGCAGAAAGTGTTTTGTAAATTCAGGCAACAATTGCAATACGGAACAAGAATCTTTCAAAGATTTTCTACTTACATCATCTAATAACTATGGAACATAGATAAAATGAATCAGAGCTTATTTTCTTTGATCTGATAAAATATATGAGTTCTAACTAGTGAACAAACGAAGAGGAAGGAGGAAGTATCCTTGTCATCAGGTTCCATAGTCAGACAGTAATTGAATGAGAACTACCTTTTGACTGTACTGTCTGCTGGATTTTCTTCTCATCTCTTTCCTCCCTACAAACTAACATCTCTTGACTCCTAGAAATGATCTATCCAGAACATAGCTAAAAAGTCATATAGAAGATATTATCACCTTCCCTGGATTCAATTAGATCTCAGCCTTTATTTGAAATGTGACATTTAAGTTCCTGACAACACTTGCTTTCATGTATCCTTTTCATCTTCACCTCCTGTTTCTTCTTTTCAAACCTTCCCAGTTACAGAGCTACACCAGCAACTTCTAAGATGTTTTCTGTCAACAACAAAATACACTGTCATTGGAAACTGTCTTAAAGCTAAGTGCAAGTAAAACTGGTATCTGGACTGATTACCATAGCTCTTTCTGTACAACAGCATCCACCAACTCTTTGCCTTGATGTGTTACAATCCACACCAGAGTTGGTTTTCACTTCATAGGTTTGGATTGAAAAATACTTGACATGGTAGATCTTCCTCTTGCTAATGGCTGAATTATCACTTTTTCAGATGCCTCAGATATACAAGTGGTCACAGTTTATTAGATGGGTATGTCAAAACAGACGTGTTTAGCAGATTATGACTTCTAATCCATTCTTTGCAACTTTGCTGGTCTCAGTTACTCATAATGTTCCCTTTTGTTTGATTGCTTATCACTAGGATGACAGCTAATGGTACTATCTGTGGCAGCTTGACGCTGCCATAAGTTTCCTGAGTGTTGAGCTAGCTGATAGCAAGTAATATCTGAATTTTTTTATTATTATTATTATTAGACAAACTATGTTGTATGACTTAGCCCTCATCACTGATACTGTTTTTTTCTGTTTTGTCTGTTTCTCGTATATCTGTGTTGTTTGATATATTTTGTTTTAAAGGATACAAGACAGAAGTGTAGTAGTGAAAGTTCCATCTCTTCTCAATTAACCTTTTATCTTTCCTCCAGAAGGACAGTAATAATTATTTGCATGACAATCTGAAAACTGTGAAGTAGAAAGACCTTTTCTTTTTTTCTAGAAACTCTTGGGACCATTAGAATTTTAACATCTATTGAATATTGTGCATTTTCAGATCACTTTATTTTCAGCTTGCTTGCATGTTTTTCATGTTTAATAAAGGGTAAAAAGGTAGTTTCCACGGTGGCAACTTATTGTACAGGTTTAGGTCTTGGTGTCTGAATCTGAAGTGCATATAACTATTTAATTGTGTATGAACTGCAGCGTCAGAACATTGAACTCTGAGATCACTCTGGCTACCAGAATGTACACATCTTCTTTTGCACTCGGTACTTCTGCTTTTTGCATAGCAAATGTGCTGCCTCTAATGCTGTTCAGTATCCTGCAATATATTAGTATGATGAGGGCTATAATGCTTTAGAAAAATCTGCAGAGCTTAGGCTTTTTAAACTAAAACCATGCAGCCTTACCCAGCCCGGTTTCTACCTGGAGTTCACAGTCAGAATTATGCTTCTGTATTGGTGGCGATTCAGGCAGTGCACCCAAAGGGAAAGTAGATGGGTCTAGTAAACTTTGTCTAGCAAATGCAGATTCACAGAAATTGCTTTGAGAGTTCAGCAAAGTGTTACTTTAGTACTTCATTATCTAAGTTGATGAATATACTCAACTTCCTTGGACAAATACAGTTGAAAATAGAGAAAGTTGCAATGAATTTGGAAAAAATAATTCATAAGACCGAATACAAAATCAGTCAAACCAATAAAACCAGGACACAAATATGTCCACAAAACAGGTGATGGTTGGAGTGTTTTGCATACAATGCACTGAAAGAGACAGTGACAGTTAATAAACTAAGCATTTTAACCTCACATATGCTACTGTGTTCTGCTACTGGAGTATTACTCAGATGAGAATTTAAATGATAGAAATTTGGATTGTAGGATACAACCTCCACTTTTGATCTAATTAGAAGAAAAGCAGAATGAAAAAAAAAAAAATGTAACTACATGAAATACGACCATACTTATGAAAGACAAATCTGTCCCTAGTTTTATCAGCTCATGTTCCTACATATGGTTTTGAATTTCTGTCTTTATTGTTTTCAACATAGAAAATTAAAAATACCTTTCGGATATGGAGATCTTTAAAAATATGTTTGTGTGGGAAATGAACGTAATGGAATTACTAGTTGCAGGCAGAGTAGATTATGTTACCACTTCTACTCTAATATGGACTGAGACAGTATCTGATGGGTTTCTCAAGTAGGCATGTTACACTGTATTAGGATACCTCTCCTCATGTGTTCTCCACGCTGTGAGCAAATAGTTCTGTATGCAGTTTCTGATACCACTGGGAGCAGAGAGTATTCAACCTTGAAGAGTCAACACTTGCATTAGCAGTGAGGTGGTGGTTCTGATTATTTCTTAGTCACTTTATGAGCTTTGATATGAAATATTCCAAATAATTGTAATGCTGGTATCTCTCCTTTTGTTTGCTATTACTTCAGACTATGGGTGTGTGAGCTGAAGACTAAGAAACAGCCAGATAAGAGTCATGGTCTAAAGAATGGAATTTTTCTTCAGGGTTTGCCTTGGTACTTGGGAGCATACAGTGCAAATTTTAATAGCTTTTTCCTGCAAACACTTATGCACACGATTAACCTTTTATGTGAGAATAATCTTCAGTGTTTTACTGGCAGTAAGTATCAGGTCCTATGCATATGATGATATTATAAAAGATATGCAGGTCACTTTAACAAATAATGGTCACAAATTTCCCTTTAAATAAAAAAATGACAAGGAAAATGTGAAGAAATGTCATTACTTTCTTTTGTCATTTTGTCCTGCACTTCATCAGGCCATTAAAATATTCTGTAATCTACAAATTACAGCTAAAAATTTGGAGACCTAAAAGTGGTGCTGTTTGTTATTTTTTTAATATTTATTTTTCTAATATAGCTCCTAAATTGTATTGAATTTCATTGTTTAGATAAAATGTTTAAAAATTATAATGATTAAAAAGTTTGGCTATATATGTGATACAATAGAGTGGTGTTGCTGGTCTGTGACTATTTACAGAATTTTGTATATATGAAAGACTATATTTTATCTTAACAAATTAATTTCTCAGACAAATGTTACCATAGGGTCAGACTTTTTTCTGTACACGCGCGTGGGCTGGAAAACTTGTGAGTCATTCTCTCCCTCCTTCCTACTTCTACCTTACCCATTTCTTGATGCCATTCAGCCCAGTTTCCCAAATTCACCATGACAGTCTGCATGTTTAAATACACTGCTCTTTGTTTTCTGCTGAGAGATGAGAAATACAATCAGGCTACTCTCATCTCAAAGGATCTGCACTGTATTCTGTCTCTGATACACAACATCCCACCAGAGTATTGGATTGTTTATCTACTTGCACTCAAGCTTATCTTCCTCATCTCGTAATGTAGTACATTAAAACAAGACTCTTGCCCTACTTGTTTGCTTACTGTTTTACCACTGGCAGTCCTCTTGCAGCGTGTTTTGCAGTAGTTGCACTTCACTTAAGAAGCATACACCTTAAAAATGTTAATGGTTAATTAGGTTAATCATTGAGTTGATTAAAGACTCATAGCATAGGAACTCTAACTATTCTAGATACAATATTATGTCGGTTGAAATACTAGTAATTAAGAAAACATGGTTTAAGGGGTCAGTCATTGTCAAAACTAGTCTTCTGTCAGAAGGAGTCCTGTATTTTAACTGTAAAACTTCAATCCAACTATCTCATGGACTATAAAACCTACAATTTTCAACATTTTGTGGAAGATATTTCAGAAAAATTAACATTTTTGTGACTTTAATTGTAATGTCTGTCTCACTGAGTTCACTGCTTTCCTCACTGCCTTGTTAGAACCCAGATGAATTTTTAATTCAAATAAATAAATAAATAAATAAATAAATAAATAAAAGCAAGAAGAACTGTTGCCTAAAATCCTACTTCATGGAAAAATTCTTCAAACTACTGTCTAGAATATGGTTTTATTTCTACAGCCTTTCCTCATTAAGAACAACATAACCATGAGCCCTAATTTAGACATATTTATAGAAGGTCATATTTTCACAGTCACCTAACTGTATGACAGTAATAGAACGCATGTATCTGGCATTTCATTAAGGTAAAAATATTCACAGAATGAATAATAGAATGGATGAGGTTGGAAGGGACTTCACAGACCATCTGTGAGAGCCTCTTCGAAAGTAATGTTTCCTATTTTAATGTTAGCCCATGAAGTAAGAGGCAGATGATGTAATGGCATTAGAAGCTGAACTTTCCACTGATGATTCCATGTTGTTGCCATGTGACAGACAGCAGCAGAGGGACAGTCTGACAAAATGACATCTGACATGGCAGTGCATATGAAGCAAAGGGGTGTCACTGAAGTCTTCTTAAAAATACTGACACCCAGGTGCTTTTAACTTGTGCCAAAACGATCAACATCATGTATCTTTTTACACCTAGAAAAGTGGAAACCTCACAGAAATTCAGCTGTGACTCATGACAGTTCTTGTGATCAGGGTTGAACATAAAGCTCTTCTCCAGATCTCTTTTCCTCTCTTACTCTCCTTGGAGACACCAGCGAAGAATATGGGCAAAGTTTTTAGTCAAGCAGAGAGAATCACCATTCGAGTATGCCTTATGCCTTATTAGGGTCCTCCTTGTTGTGAAGCCAGTAGTGTCCCAGTGTAAAGATCTTTGAATGTATATGTATGAGAGGAAGGAAAGTAAGGCATTTGCCTGTTCTGCATGCTGAAAATTATGACTAGTTTATACTTTAGAGAATATTAGGAGAAAAAGATCAGACAGTGAATGACAGATTGCTGGCTTGTTGGTATTCTTACTGTTTATCACCCCATCTAACAGTAAGTCCTTGCAATTGTTTTTACAAGCTTCATGGAAATTCCTCCCATGCAAATTGTCCTAGCAGTAGATAGCAGTAAATGCTGACTGCGCTGACCTGCATGCAATTCAACTTTTCAAAAGCCCTTCCATCTACAAGAGCACTCATCTGCTGTGCTTCACAAAGGCTATCACTTCTATTTTTCTCCCAGTGGATTGCAGCACTCATGAGAGGTAACTCAAATAAGAGGTCAGAGATTTGAATCCTTATGCATCAGTTCTCTTAATCCATCCCTGACAGCATCATTTTCTAATTCCCGTTTATACGACTCAGGGCCAATGTCACAATGTCACAAAAGGGTGTTAATTCTGAGAAATGTTCTAGACCTTTTGGCAGGTTCCAGCTAATCAAGGAAACAATTTTATTTTTTCAAATGTTCATCTTTAAATATATTATGTTGTTCTCTCGGAATCAAAATATAAGCAGAAATAACCTGTCATTAGTATTAAACATTCCATGTTAAATGTAAACTCTTTTCTTGGGAGATAAAAAGTGAAAGAAAAAAATAAAAAAACAGACCACATAGAAAATAAAGAACTTTATTTCAAAAATTTATATTTAAAAAACCTGTAAACAGGGTCATTTGTATTGCTATGGCAATAAAAACACCTTATTCTCGGAGCTTTCGGCTCCTCTCCCTCCTGTTCAGATATCTGTTCCTTGTCTAACTCAACTTAATGAAGAAGGCCAAGAGAGGAAAGCAAGAGAAGCACAGAGATCTCTCCTGGGTAGAAGGGAAGTCTGGAAAGAGACTTATCTGCAAGGATTGTGTTACGGTTTTATGATTTTGGATTTTACAATATAACAAAAATCATAAAACCATAAAAGATTGCCATATATTTTTTTATGCATTCTTGGTTTCAGAATCACATGAAGCAAAGTGGCTGGTTAGAACAATCAACAGGAAGTACTGCAGGTGTAGCACATGCTACAGGACATTGTTATATAATATGGAAAGAATGCATGAAACTGACAGGGCAGTTTCAGAGTTTATGACGACATCAAACCAAACTTTGTGCTAAGATAACCAGTTACATTTGCCGCTAATTTCAAAGTTACATTTTTAATTCTTAAGCACTTGATAACCTCCAATTGAATATTAGAGTTCTTAAATACAGGGGCATTTTCTGCAAAGGAAGCACAGTATAGAAAGGAAAAAATTCATCAGAGTTCTTTAATATAGGGACTATAATACAGGTCTCAGTGCAAGCATACAGTACAGGAAGGAAAAGAAAAACAAAAATTCTATCTAACAATTCTATCTAACAAAAATTTATTTTTTTATGTAAAAATGTAAGTATTTTAATTTGAAAAGTGGTGAAATTAAGGAGATGTAGACAGTTTTGTTTGGTTTTGCTTTTTGTTTTCCCATAGTTTCATGACAAATTACTTGTACATATTTGTCCAAAATACAATAAAGCTCATTCAGCAGACGCATAGCATTAAGCTCTGGTGTGTCATAACCAGATATACAAAACCTATTTATTAGTAAGCTCTTTTCACATTATTTTACCCTACTTTCTAGCATATACATCAGTACTCTAAGGCATACCTTGTTAACCATCTACTAAAATTATAACAACTGGTTTGATTGCTTCAGCATTGGGGAAGTTAATGACTAAATTAGACTGCTGGCAATAACAGAGCCATCTTTCTAAATCATGTCAATTAGCATCAGAGTTTCTTCCCTCAGATATCCCAAGAGTCCCTTTTCTGTGTCTTTTTGCTTGATACAAACAAAATCATTGGTTTTACCTATATATCTGATACTTTTTTTTTTTTAATGTTGTTGTCTTAATGAGCTGCAATTGTTGATAGCATTGTCAGCTGCAAGCATTCTTCGAAGAGAGAATCTTATCCCAACAGTAAGCTAGAGTATCAAGTTGCAAAGCCTCTAAAGTACTGCTATCCTTCCACCTGACCTCAATTTACATGCTATTTAATGAAGTGTTCTGGACTGTGTTGAAGAATTGTGTTGTAATTTATTCTTTGATCTTAAAACTTGACAGTAAATTTATTAATAGTAAAGTTTCTGAGACATAAATTTGATGCATATTCTGGCATGGTCACTGCCCATCTACCAATGTATTGCAAGTCGTTTTTTACAATGGGAGGCAGAAGTTGTTTTATAAACAGTTGGTGTTTCACTCAGAATGGTAAATTAAAGCACCATAGAAACAACAAACTGGTGTATGCAGAAGTAACATGTTACAGTGCATATTTTTGAACAAAGATAGGAGGCCATTAGGAAACAGATGAGTGACTCAGTTAACTGTGGGTTACTAAAAATTGAAACCGATCTTCCTGAAACTGCAAAATAATGCTAAATATTAATATATGCAATCATTGAAAATATACAATATAGGTTTCTGATGCAGATAGGAATAGACACTCCTAGATAGGAAGAGTCACCCTCACTCCGTCTTGAGATCAGAAAGAATGTGTGACTTGCTGATGCCAATTATGTCAGCTAACCTAGGAAGTTTCATCAGTACAATGCATTTCTTCCATGTTTCCTAATTGTTGTTGTTGTACAAGCAACATTAAACATAAAGGATCCCATTGAATTTAAAGGGCTTAACCAGAACTTGGAAGTGATGAGGATCTGATCCAATGTTATACATAGAAAAATTTACTTTGACTTACATGAAATTTACAATATACAGAAAGAAATAGAAATGGATGTATTAAGTGGTATAGTGATGATACTACAAGTTATTTAATCTTCTGCCTTTCTGATTAATGTGGACTAATCTGGCAATGAAGAAAGATCCGAGAATAGATCTGAATAGATATGGAAAATTTCCATTTTATAGAAAAGAAAAAAATATGTCTAGATTTTCAGGTGAACAGATCTGTGTAGTTAGGGAAATCTTATGAAAAGAATCAGGCCCAGAAACAACAAGCTTTAAGAAAGAGTTCCAAATTAAGACATGTTTGCAAAAGAGGAGTGAGAGGTTCTTGTATAACAATGTCCATAAAGTCAGAGTATGACCCTGGTTATAAGGAGACATAAATACAAGCTCCCAGTATTCATGAAAGGAGACAGATTTGAATTTAGATCTCCCATAGACTCAATAAATGTTCACCTTTAGTTAGTTATTTTCTTTTTCCTCACAAATCTATTTTTTGTAGACATACACACTCTATACCTGCTAAATCTTTCCTATCAGCTTCATTTAATATATTAAAAGTCCTAATATTGTACATGAAGCATCAGCATAGCTCACATGTTGTCTGACTTCAGGTTAGATCCCAATAGAGATTAGAAAAGTACCTACAAAGCACAACAGCTTGTGGAGAATATTTTCCTTCTTGCGTGCTCTTTTTCTACAGGAGTTCAGTTGTGTCAATAAAATGAAAGTAAATCAGTTAAAAAGACCAAATAATCCCAAATAAAAAAAAAAAAAATTGATTGAACAGAATGATACTAATATTTGCTTAGTTTTTACCTTACATTAAAAACATTAAAAAAAGATAAATGAACATTCTAGAAGCTGTAGATTTTAAGCCTTTGTTGTTTCTATCTTCTACAGATAACTGAAATTTATTAAGCTGCATTGAAACTGCAAGCTGCTACAAAAAGAAAAGATTCATGTACATAAGTATGGGTTATGTACAAAGTCCATAAGTATGGGTTGCAAAGCTTGTGCATCAGACCTATGAATGGGCTTTTACATTATGGTTATCTAGACAAAATTCTCTAATAACTGAGGTGGAAATCAGACAACATGAGAGAAGGCAGCATGAGGACTAGAGTTTTCTGCTGTGTGTCAATCCCTCTTGTCCCTTTGCTGAAGATCTATCAAACAAAGAGGACTCAGGAGGCTCCTCATGATGCATATTCCAGATCCAAAGGGCACCCCAGTAACACCTAGAGGAAGTAAAAACTTGTTATGTGATTCAGGGTCAGGTGCTATCTCTTAAGGTATAGGAATAAAGAACATCCAGGTGAATCCATCTTGCTATGCACGGAGAAAGCAGAAGAGGTAAAGTGAGGAAGATAGAGGAACACAGAGGTCAGAACTATACTTTTATGTGAGAGTTGGGGAAGAGCAGTGATGGCAGAAGAAAAGTTGTTTTAGGCTAGTGCAGCTGTTTCAGAAAAAATATTAAAGAATATCTGTGCTTCAAATTTATTCTGTCATTAATTGTATTCATCTCCTGTTATCACAGAATAATAGGATGCCTTGCATTGGAAGGGACCTTAAAGATCATCTAGTTCCAACACTCTGCTGTGGGTAGGGTTGCAAACCAATTAATCAGGCACTACATCAGGTTGCTCCATCCAACTGGGTCTTGAATGCTGCCAGGGAAGGAGAATTCACGAATTCTCTGGGCAGTGTTCCAGTACCCAACCACTCTCTCAGAGAATAATTTAACCTTAACATCTAATCTAAGTCTTCCCACTTTAAAATTAAAATAATTGCCACCAGATTGGTCAGGCATGACCTTTTCTTGGTGAAGTTCTGCTGACTGTCTCTGATCACCTGCTCATCCCTCGTGTGCCTTAACATCTCTTCCAGAAGGACCTGTTCCATCACCTTCCCAGGCACAGAGGTGAGGCTCACAGAACTGTAGTTCCCTGGGTCCTTCTTCCTCCCCTTTTTGTAAATGGAAATGATATTTCCCTTTTTACAGCCACCAGGGATTTTGCCTGACACCCATAACTTTTCAAATATGATGGACAGTGTTTTGGGAACCACTGGGTTCTTCAGGACCCTGAGATGCATGTCACCCAGCTCCATAAACATAGATACATTCCATGATTCATTGAGAGGGGAATAAAAGGGAACTCCCAGCATGTAGGAAATCTCTTAAAGGTCATGTTTATTTCAGGGTTTTTTGTTTGTTTGTTGGTTTGTTTGTTTGTTTTTATAATTAGCCCTTGTTATTGATTCTGATTCTGATCACTGATGCTATCAGTGCTGAAAACCAGTGATGGAAGCACAGGCATCTTGCAAGCTCCTGCCATGGTTTAAGTTCACTGGATGAGATCCTGACAGTTTCCTAACGGCTAAACTTGTATGTGCTCTTTGCAGAACTAATATCTATATTTTATGGATATATTCATAGAACAACTAATGAGCAAAACAGGATACCCAAGCTGGTGGTCACCATATTACTGGACTGCCATTCTGAACAGGGAATCTACAGTATCCAAATGTCTTCCTTTAAGAATAAAGAAGTTTCTAGTTGTCAATAGCTGTATAGCCACAGTCAGACTGGGTTTATTCACTGCAATAATCAAATATACATAATGCATGCAAAAAAAATAGAGTAGTTTAAACATTTTTCCTTTTGCAGAGCTGTACCACAACAGTTCCGATTAAGTATCCACACAAAAAGACAGGAGGTCAGATTTCAGATTGCTACTGTGGTCCATTCACAGCGTGACAAATATTAAGGTGCATGCTTTCCACATAAGTATTAAGTTGTATGCTTTCAACATGAGTGGAAAACAGAAAGTGAATGCAAGTTATAAATATTTCATGTAAGTAAAATCAAAGGAAGCAATTGCTTTGCATTCTGTTATGCTCTTTTATCTCTTCCGAATATATTGTCTTTGGTGAAAATAAAATCAGATTGTGCTCTTTGGTTTAACTTCAAGAACTGTCGACAGATGATAAAGTTTAGGTATACAACAGTCAGACTTATTTTTCCTTTAGTAACTTCTTAGTCATTCTCTGAAGAAGAGACCTTGACAGTGCCTACAAGCAGTCAGCACTAAGCAGATTCAACCCCTGTGAAGCCTTACAAGCAGTGTGCTGTTGCAGCAGACACCAAATGTTTGTCTTGTACAGTATTTTTGTTTCTGTAACTTTTCCTCCATTCTTTCTGGAGTAAGTTTCTTTTCTTGTAGTCTCTTTGTTCTGATTTCTGTAGCAACTTTCACTAGTAGTATTTTCTCAGAAGACTGACAAGTTGTAGTTTTTGCACTGTGAACTGCACATTCAAATAGGATATTCAGCCTTTTAATTTGTCTTCCTGACTGTGAAAGGACCTTGCAGAAAAGCCTGGATTTAGTTGTTCACCCTCTAACAGTTGACTTTTAATATACCTTTCCTACACAGGCAGGAGGTGAAATTATCTTTCAAATACAAGGGACAGCATTTCATTCTGCCAAGGTGACACAGCATCACAAGAGTTTATTCTTGGTCCCCTACTGACAGTGCAAGTTAGGCTGAGACAGAGAGCACAACCCTGATTCCAGGGATTCCCTAGATATCCCTAATTACAGACTACCTCTGCCTTAAGCTTGAAGAGTTGTGAAAATAATCAAGAATTAATATATTTTAAAAAAATCAAGAAATAATATAAAAAAGTTCCAGGAATTAAAGGAAGAAAATGTGTTGGGCACTTCTTGTGATGTTTTAACGTGTATATTCACCCACAGAATTCATCACAGACTTCACAAAATAAACAATCTTACGTACATTTTGAGTCAAGAAAGTTATTTATTGGCAGAAAGGCTGTGGTCCCAAGTCTTAAGAGATTTGGATGGTGAAAGTTAATAACAAGTTTATACTAAAAGTAGACTCATCTACAATCATTGTATAGGACATTATGCATGACTCGTAGCCACCAACAAAACATATTTTACAATTCTGTAATTAACAGATGAATCATAATTTCATTTCTGATTTGAAGTCATTTTTAAATCTATTTGAAAATGTGTGTTGTGGCATTCAGAAAAGATTCTGAACCATTTACATTTTACCTCCCCTGGTTCCAGTTCCTGTGACTATTATCTGTTTCTGTTAGGAAGCTTTTTAGGTATAATTAAGTCATTTGCTTATTTAATGCAAGAGAGTTTCAACAAGGCACAGTCATTCCTTTAATGTTAAGAAGTTCTAGTTTTGCATTTTATTACAATTAATCACATGCATTCTACATGAATCTTACTTTGAATATTAAGTTTCCTACACATAATAATAGGCTAATGATACATGGATATACTTGTCATTGATGTGCAGCTTCTAGTAGTAAATAACACACACATGAAAAAAACAAACAACATAGATTTTGTGTGGTAGTGGTTGATGTGCCTGAGGGACAAGATGCCACCCAAAGAGATCTAGAGAGGCTTGAGCCATGGATCCAGGAGAACTCATGACGTTCAATAAGTCCAAGTGCAAGGTCTTTCACCTGGGTCGTGGCAAACACTACTATTGGTACAAGCTGGTGGATGCAAGGATAGAGTAGAGCCCTTCTGAAAAGAACTGAGGGTACTGGTGGATGGGAAGCTGGATATGAGCCAGCAATGTGCCCTCACAGCCCAGAAAGCCAGCCTCATCCTGGTCTGCAACAAAAGAAGCATGGCCAGCAGGAAGAAGGTGGTAATCCAGCCCCTCCACTCTGCGCTTGCGAGGCCGCACCTGGAGTACTGCATCCACATGTGGATTCCTCAGTACAGGAGAGACATAGACCTGATGGAGCACATCCAGAGAAGGGCCACAAAAATGATCCAAGGGATGGAGCACATTTCCTACTAGGACACTCTGAGTGAGCTGGGGCTGTTCATCCTGGAGAAGGCTGTGAGGTGACCTGGTAACAGACTTTCAGTATCTAAATGGGAGCAGTAAGAAAGAACAGGATATACACTTTAGCAAGGTCTGCTGTGACAGAAGTAGGGGAAACGTTTTCATACTAAAGGAGGGAAGATTTGGATTGGATATAAAGAATGTTTTTCACAATGAGATTGGTGAGGCACTGGAACAGATTGCCTATAGAGGGGTTGGATGTCCTGTCCCTGGATCCATTCAAGGTCAATCTAAAGGGGGTCTGAGAAACCTGATTTAGCTGTAGGTGTCTCTGTTCATTGCAGGGGAGCTGGACTAGATGGTCTTTAAGGGTCACTTTCAACTCAAACTCTATAACTTTATGATAGTTTCACAGGATAATTCAGGAGGTTTTAGTCCAATCTCCTGATCAAAGCAGGATCAGTCATGAGGTCAGATGAGGTTGCTTTGGGCTTTGTCCAATCTAGTCTAGAAAATCTCCTAGGACAGAGTTGCTACCTAGTCACATTTATTTAGACATAAGCAATTTTGTTTATGTTAGACACAAATGTAATTTCAGAAGTAGATATAATTTTTGGACAATTCACAACCCCATTTTGAAACACATACGAATCTACACGGGATTGGAAAAGTAGAAAGCAAATATTCTCACACTAATATGCTGCTGTAAAATGATAAGAGTGAATGGTGCTGCATGTAAGCCTTTGTTCAATTCTGTCCCTATAAATTATTATGTCTAAAAATACCATGCATATTAGAGAAAATAATCAGTCCTTAGTGTACTCAAATCTCTTTCTTCTACAGTATAGAATAATGTTGCCTAATTATCTTGCAGGGGTGTCGGGACTCCTACCTTATTAGCATCTTTAATGCATTTTGTCACCTTCAAACTAAAGGCACTGATAATGGCAACAGCAGTAGCTATGAAGTGTAGGTCACACTACAAGGGAGGATTAATGGCCTGGTTTTACTTTTGCAAGTGATAGTAAATAAATCTTAATGAGTTGGCAGACAGTCATTGCACTGCAGGTAAGAGTAATTACAAAATCTAGTTTAGAGCTCAAAATTTTCAAGTGTAGAAATCAGAAATTAAAGAAAAACGTTGAAGCAGAGACCCCACTTTCACAACCTACTGAAAGCAGAATATGGAGAGTCATCTGCATAGTCACTGAGTGACTCCTGTGCCACGAAGTGATTTCTGTCATCCTAAATTTACATCGCCCAAAACTCACAATATTACAAAAATTAGAGGGTTCTGAAAGACTACATTTCTGATGCATTCAATAGTTGCTGGGGTTTTGACTCCTAAATTCTCATTATTTGTAATGGTCTGGTACAATGCAGTTCTTCAGGTCCTTTTCCAAAAACTGAAGTTCAGGGTTGCTGTGGGGTAGGTCAGGTTGACTTTGGAGGTCCTGTCTGTTCTCAGATGTGTGGTAGTTAAGGCTTATCTCCTTACATATTACAATGATCATTAAAAATGAAAGCACACCATGTTTGAGAATGAGAGGTCCCATGGAAGAAATTCATGCTGTGTTGTGATCCACGCTGCAGGTATTTCATATTCTCTTATATTAAAAATCACAGGAAAAAGGCAATCTTGGAACTTGTTCACAATGACAATAGATCAGGCTTCCTTAGAGTTCCCACGTGTCCTACATTTCTGGCAATACAAGGACCTGGCTTCAAGATCTTACTCCAGTCTTGGGAAACATAAAATTAAATCACTGTAGAATAAGCTGGTAGTAGAAGTTAGGTCCCATACTGTGGGGAAAGAGATGTTGTTTTTGCATAGCAACAGAATGTTGTGAAACCAAAGGGATGCACCTCAGGGCTCGTGATTCAGGACAAGTTTCTGCTTGCAGTTAGGCCCAAAGAATGTGTACATTAACAAGTTAGATAGTAAATAGGAAAAGGGGGAATTGGGATGAAAGGTAAAGGAGAAGATGTCCTTGCAAAATAAAATCTAAGAAGAATAGGTTAAAGAAACTTGCAGGTATATAGCAGGAGATGCTACCTTGGCAACTACATGTAAATTCT
This sequence comes from Odontophorus gujanensis, assembly GCA_013399175.1. Taxonomy (NCBI): domain Eukaryota; kingdom Metazoa; phylum Chordata; class Aves; order Galliformes; family Odontophoridae; genus Odontophorus; species Odontophorus gujanensis. The sequence continues at coordinate 22,276 of VXAB01012913.1, forward strand.
GCTTGCTTTACAGGAGAGAGGAAGATGATATTTGTCAAACAAGACACAAAGATAATGCTAGTTAGAGAAAGCAACAAACTTTGAATTTGGATTACAAAGTATGTATGAACAACAGAAACAAAGTGTGTGGGGGGGTGAGGTGGTACCAGTGTGTTACATCAGTAGGACACTCATTTTTGCAAAAATGTAAAATAAATTGTGATTCATAGCAAATTCTGCCTGACTCAGGATACTGAACACAAATGTTTCTCACACTACTTCTTGTCTGCCTAAATTTATGAAGATTGTGAAAAAAAGGGATTGAATGCTGCCTCTGATAAAACATCTTATTGAAAAAACAGACTGAAAAAAATCATTTTAAAAGGCAAAGACGATGCCAAATTAAATGATTGTAAAGAGGTGTTTTTTGGGAAGTGTCTATGCTTGCGTTGTATTTATTTCAAACATATTCCAATGTTTTGCTTTAAGTCTACTTTGGTTAATATTTAATCATTATTATATTATATTATATAATCTTCCACAAGTACCTCAAGACAAATAAAAATTATGTTTCACAAAATGAAGGGAATTTAACTTATATTCTTATTCTACCTGCAGTGGAATAACTAAACAGAAGTTTCAAACAGATAGTAAAATTAAGCTTTATACTTTGAAGAAAAAACTATTACACACCAGCTAATTGCTGAAATTTTCTTTTAATTAATGGCAATGTTACTTTTAGATAGGCAGTAAAATTATTCACAAGGATTCAGGAAAAGAAAAAAGATATCAAAGCCCTTGTGATTTTCATACAGTGTTTGTAATTAATGTTTTTGTTTTACAACAATATCCATACATAGTTGATCCTCTTTGACTTGCGATATATGCACAATTTGTGAATATGGCATCACCAACTCAATCCCCTTTCCTTTTTGCAATTAGTTACAGAGCTGAGATGCAGACACTGCTATTAATGCCTTATCACAGTTACTTATGATGGAATATTTTCCATAGGAAAGTGAGTCTGGATGTAGTTTTTTAATCTTGAATGCAGTATAGGAAGAAAAGACACAATAAAAGAGCACATAATGAGCACAAATATATCCAGTCCTCATCACTGCTTCCTTCTAGGCACTAAGTTGAGCAAACAGTGGAAGCCCTTGTTAAGAAGTCAGAGAAGACTGTGAAGAGTAGGAGAATGGAGCTGAGCCAAAAGTATCTTTACAGGAAAAGGTGTCACTTACTACAGCAAACACTTTCGACAAAATCATACATCCACGTTCCACCGCTTCAGTCAAAAAAGTGACTTAGTGTGCAACAATTTCCTCCACAGACTTGAAATGTGACTAAATCAATGTGCTCTGAAACAGACGTGAGTGAGAAATGCATAGGAACATTTCAAGGATGGAAAAAAAAGAATTACCAAATCAACAAATGCAAATCAGTCTCCCTACAGAAATCAGAAAATTAAATGACTGCAGCAGAAACATTTAGTTTTGAAAAATTTTGTTGAAAAATGTTTTTCAATTTTCAGCTATTTTCTTTCTTGAAAATCTGGAGTCTAGGTCAATTAGAATTTCAAAATGAAGAGTTATATTAAATGTCCTGATACTTTCCACTGAAAAAAATGGCACCACTGTGAAACAAATATTTAAATATTCTAAAGTCATACTTGAGATGCGGTTCTAATCATTAGATTGTTGGTATGTTAATATTATATATAATTAAATGCAATTGTTTCCATCATACATCTGATAGCTGTTTCCCCACTACATACAGGAAATGACATCATGGAATCTATTGGTGACTGCTGACAGCATAATGGAGATGACAGTAATGCAAGTCTGCCTCTACACAGCGCATCAATTCCCTGCAGTATATTTTCTATTGATATTTTGTAAAAACGACTTCCATACAGTGTATTTCAGGATCTTCAAAGTGTGCTTTTGTAACATGACAGCTTCATAATGAAGTTGAACTGTGCCTTAAATAGTATTTCTTAACATTTAAGAAAACATATGCGAACAAATGAAACCTAATATTCTAATAAATATCTCATGATGTCATGTCAGTCCCTAAGCAGTAGTACCTTCTGTTTTCATTTTTCATAGTATCATTCATTACATGCTCCTCATTATCTCAGTACGTCTCATGTAATCTACTGATAAACTAATACGTATTTGGCCAAAGGATACAAATATGGAGACAACCAATAAAAAACCTGATTCTGGAGATAATTACTTCACCTATGCAACAATGCTAAGTAGTAGCACCAGGTGAACATGGAGTCCCATTTAGTGATGTGTATTTGTAATTAAATATTTATAAAATTAGGACTAAAAAGAGTATAAGGAACACTGTGTTCAATGAAAGTGGGATTGGTAGGCTTAAAGAGAACACAGAGATCAAATATTTTTAATTGTACTGGAGGTAAGTGTGGGCAAAGTAGGCACATAATAATGTAGAAAAGTGTTTCAGTGTTATAACTTAAAAGGAAGCAAAACCAGAGACGCCTAAGGATATCTCCTGAGAATATCTCAAACCAATTAGCTGCTTGGATTAACTTAAATAAAGTTGCATCTATCCATGACCAGTACTTCTATTAACAAGGAAGGGTGCAGTGAAAAGGTCAGGATGATATTTCCAAGTGGCTCATGATAAATTCGACATTATTTTTATCACACAAACTTACAACATATTTCAGTTACTGCTTTACTAAAAATAATAATAATAAAAAGATCCCTTATATTAGTTTCAAAGATGAAAGCTAATGTACTGTGAAAAAGAACTTCAGTACAGTATTATATTAAAGGACATTTGCCTTTTAAATCTTCATTTTACAGGCCATTTAATATTTTCTTAAATGAAAACTGACCCTGGGAAAAAAAGAAAACAACACAGCATATCCTGAACTAAATTGAGATGGATGTAACAAAGCATGCAACCCTGCTCCTGTTCTCTGAAGTTACCATGGAAATAATACATAAGGTACAAATTGCTCCCATGGGATATTCACAGAATCACAAATTGCTAAAGAAATCTTCTGAGCACTTTTAAAAGCAGATAAAGAAGCCGAAAACACAAACTTTTTTTTTTTTTTTTCCCAAAATGAACCGTAAGTGAAACAAAGAGTGGTGAATTGATAGCTCCTTAATTGATTGAATGAGTTACCTATCTATCAAGATTTCCTGTAAGCCATCACAAAAATTGCTGTGTAAAAGAGAATGATACAGTATCAAATTTAGAAGAAAATCACTTCTTCACACTCTGAACTTCTTCCTGATTCAGCAAAACACTCAGGACATCTTTAAAGTTAAGGTACAATCGCTTTCAAAGGGAAGCTTCTACACATTTTGCCTCCGGTCTCTATGTAAACCCATAGAATTTTATGATGAACAAATAGTCCCGCTCATTCCTGAATTGAGTGTATTATGGAACTGACATTATGGCAAAGAATATTGGAAGCTGATCAAGGCATTAGAGTCGGATCTCTTGCCAAGAAGATGAGAGAACTGCAATGAGAAAGAGTATATATATACATATGTGTGTATGTATGTATATTTTACTTATTCAGTAATATATTCAGGTAGTGATGAAAGACATCATAAGTACCATTATAAGACAGCACTCGGCCATCTGTGCAAAACTACACTTTTTCTAGCTAATTTTATTCTTGTTACGTGTAATGACAGACAACAAGAATGAGGTTTGCTGAAATTATGTTATTTATGTATAAAACCAAAGAAAGATAGACAATAAACAAGGTAGCTGTAACCTAAATGAGAATCATAAGGATAATAGGATTTAGTACAGAATAAGAAAAGTTTTCAATGGAGTGAAATGGAGCCTGATGTCTATTAACAAGGTCTATTTTTGGCACTCTAATCTCCAAAGCAAGATAAGAAATCTAAAATGAAATTTACTCACAGTGTGAGCTGATCTCTAACTGCTAACCTCTGTGGGACATATGTGGGGCTAAATTATCTTCTAATTGCTTTTGTTCTTTCTTTCTTTATTTTTTTTTTCCACCGCAACTTGCTACCCATGGTTTGTTAAGTTTTTGAAAACGATATAGAGAACATGTTTCTTGGCTTGAGGGCATGACATGTATTTTTCATTTGATTCTGACCTGATTTTTAAACTGTTTACCTGAAATGGAACCAAATATTCAAGGAGCCCTGAAGTTTTACTGCATTAAATCTGCAAGAGACATAATCATACATATATGTATATGTATAGGTATAGGTATAAGTATAGGTATAGGTATATGTACACACATACAAATTACAGAATTTCCAGCAACTGGAAATCACTGCATTTTCACATACGTATTTTCATAGAAAATCATTTCTGTACATGTTAGGATTCAAATTTCTTTTGTTCTTTGTAGTGTAAATATGAGCTCAGATGAGGAACAACAATGCATCACAGCTGTGTGGAAAGTCTGCATAATATATAAGAGCAGTTTATAACGCATCAGTAATTTTGTTCTTTCATTTTTCAGAGTCACATTGCTCTTAAAAATATGTTAAATTGCATTTTCATGTTATTTTTCCATATAAACATGAAGCTAGTAAGCTTTAAAAAGAATGATATAACGTGTCTACATTTAAGTAGGTGAATAGAGTGTTCCTTAATTTATGTGAAAAAAAAAACGTAAATCCCTTTACATGACCTGGACTAAAGAATACAGTATGTGTTTCTCATGACATCGCAAGGTCTAGAACTGGTAGAAAGGATGGAAGAAGGCAGAAAAAAAGAAAGCATGTTTGCGTGCCTAACTAGTTAATTCAGTAACTAGTAGTCTCTTCTTTATCTAGTTTGAGTCATTATGTCATGAATTTAATTTTATTGTTAGAGCATGTACAGGCAGCACTCCTGAAAACATGCAGTTTGTAATTACCTTTCATTATTTTACTTTTTATTTACGTAATTTGCAGTTTACTTCATCTGAAAATGTATTGAGAAGTATGACAGTCAGTTTAGCGTGCAAAGACTAACGAAGAAATACAATTAAAGCTATATTCAGTAAAGTTGCTAGTCAGATAAGAACAATGTATTTGCATTTCCCCTTTTAAATATCAATGACAAAAAGAAAACAGTTGGGGTAAAATTTAATTATATTCATTTAAAAGGTCTGCTGTAGTTATATTAAATTCTAACTGAATTATAGAATAATGTACTAGAAAAAAATTCTTAAAAAGTGTATGTAAGACATGAGATCTCTATTTTAAACAATTTTAGAAAGAAAAGGCAATTTCAGAAAACTCCCCATGATCCCTCAAAGTTATCAGAAATATAAAAACAACAAAGAAAGAACCTCAGTGAGTTCCCTGAAAACACACAGATATTCAGTTTATTTTCCTCTTTATAACCAAGTTCCAAACTTTGCAGTTAAATACTTATATATTAGTTTTAATGTGAAGTGTCCTTCACTTGAGTAGACTTTTTCAAGGAGGTATCCAATCTGAACACACAAAGCAATCTCTTTTCTCAAAATCATAATAAAGCTATGTTGCACTCACAACTCAGGTTCCTGAAAATCAGAATGAAATCTGAGTCCTTGAGAGTAAGTCTTTTTTTGTATTAAATTGCAGGAAATAGTTATAACACTCCAAAAGTAATGCCTCCTATTTATTTTCAGGGAAATGACATCAGATACAAAGAACACAATAGCATTATTTTATAAGAGCAAATTTTCAGCTACAAAATACTCATTTTCATCGTAGTCACCACAATTAGCTGTGCATTTTCATAACAATGAACAAGATCCTGCATGCTGCCTTTGTAAAAGTCTGTGCTAGTGAAGCTGACCAACTGTAATCACTGTTGAAACACACCACCCACCACCTCACTGAGCTCACATCCAGTGGTTGGGCTCCATAAACATTCAGCAAGTGTCAGTAAATGTCAGTGGATGCCATTTTTTAGAGGAATTCAATTATACACCTTTGCTTTACACACATTTCCATGTCATATGCTATTCTGTCAGACTGTCCCTCTGCTGCTATCTGTCACACAGCAATAAAATGAAATGGAATACCGGTGGGAAAATTTGACTTCTATTGTCATACCACCAACATCCACCTCTGATATCATGAGCCAACATAATAAAATGAGAGATTGTTTTCTGGGCCGCCCTAGTACCTTGAAGTCTTTCCTTAGCATAGTCTTTTATGACCAACATTTCAGTGGTTGACTAGGAAGGGACAGATGGAAGGTAACAACATATGACCCTTTTGTCACAGTATCACTCATGCATATTTGTTGAGTTATGGAAAAATACTTAATGTATGTTCCTTTTTTTGGGCAATGTAGTGAAGTTTGGTGCAGTTTTATATACATTTCAATTCCATCATTACTAGAAAAATAAGCAATACTATCTATGGAAGTAGATCTATCTTTGATTTATTGTTCCTTGGAAAAAAAACCTATTTTCTAACTGTGGTTATACAATATTTGTTCTATTCCTAGTTACACTTTGTTTGCCATATGGTGTAAATAAGATTGAGGAAACTGGAAAGATCACCTTGCTATGCTGATGTCATGATTAAAGTTACTGGACCAATGGGGAGAAATACTTATATGGATAATATTAAGTAGTTTAAAGCTAATTATCAACCTGGATACAAAAGGGACTAAAACACTGCAGAGTAATTTAACTGCAAAGATAACTGTAAATAAAAACTATATTAACAACATTTTTGTTATCAAAAAAGTAAACAGGTGTGTTTTCTTGGAGCAAAGCTGTCTTAGCAAACACATTCACTGAATTTTATCCTCATGCTTACAGACACACAAAGACCATCTGTTCATTCTTTTAAATTCAAATTAGTGCTATTGAGATATTTATTTCATTAATCTCTTCTACAATGTGTTTCTTCTAAGTTTTGCCTGCATGGATGTTCTTTGATAGAATAAACCTGGAGGAAATATGGCTGCTACCCTGAAGTAGCTAACTGTTCTTTCCCATTCAGGTGTCCTTTTCAGTGTCCCAAGATGTATGGTATTAAGCTTCTGTTCTGAATCCTGTGTACTCCAGGAAACGTTTTGTAGCTTTTATTAAGCATTCTTAAAAGGTGCATCAATAAAATGTACAGTTTGCTACAATGCACAGCTAAGCACCATAAATGAATAATTTATGAGAATACAGATTTGTATACCTCCTCCATGGAAGGGGAAACTTTTAGTTTAAAGCCTTTCTCCACGCTCTCACACTCCCTTTGTTATGAGACTGAATTAAATTAACAAAAGCTCCAAGGAAAAGATCGTGTTATTGGGAAATGACTGTTATGCATACTGTGAGTAATGTGTCAAGGAAAGAGGTAGGGAAGAATTAGCTGTTAGCTTTCTTTTAAAGCACATGTTCACATCTAGTCATCTTGATCCACAGTTTAGGAAAACTTTTAGACTGCTCATCTGTAAGAAGATTTAATAAATGAATGAAGAATGTAATTTGCATTGATTATAGGATTCTATCCCATTATTGGTAGAGAATGACCTGACATCATCTGATTGCTCTGAAATCATCTCTCCACAGTACTACAGCAACACAAATTATCTGGACAGGAACACTCCATTACTAAAAGGAAAATCAACCAAGAATAAAAAAGTGTCAGGCCATAACCTACTATCCAAGAAAAGCATCTCTCTCATATTTTTCTTACTTCTACTATGAAATAAACCTCCCACTCCTGACTTTGCAACACTAAATGGTCTAAGCAATTGTAACTAAATCACGTTATGCTGTTATAACAAAGTCTGTGGTAAAACTTTGATTCCTCCAGAGCTGTCAGAGAGAAACACAAAGATAATCTGTGTAGTTAAGAAGGCTTTCTCCAGAATTACTTGGGCTCTGAAGTGAAATGCCAGAGGATCTAAGGATTATCACATAACTCTCTAGAGAAAATAACTGATAATTATCAATGATAATTAGACAAATTTGGAGTTTGCAAGTATGATGAAGACAAAAGTTGTGATGAGAATAAACATGAATGCAGTTGTTCTAGTTATCATCCTCTTTTTCCTTGGTATATCAGGGTTATAAGTTGTTATTTTTTTTCATTTACAAAATGAGAAATATGATCTGATTCCTTATAGATATGCAAAGGATAAATCTGTACTTGGATTACTCTTACTTTGTTTATTTTGTGTTCATTGTTCATGTTAAACACCATAGAAAAGCTGCTTCAGTGTACCTTTTAACTTATTTACTTACACTCATAAAAGCACTCAAGTGCATTGGAAACAAACATATGTTGTAAATTTCACACTGAAAATCAGCAAGATAAAGCTCCACTACTATTACTACTCATACAATTGCAGTGTCACACTTTTCAAAGAACAAATGAGATGGTGAGATTATTTCCATAAATTACCTAAATAAGTTGACCAGTATATAAGTGAACATAGGTCACTCTGCATGTAATGCCTCCTGTCAATATAGTCACCACTGTTAACTATGCATTTTTGCCAGTGATGAACAGGAGCCTCCATGCCAAACTTAGAAAAATCTGCACCAGTAGAGGTGACCACATTGAGTCACAGCTGCTACGTTTGCATACTTTCTAGGAAAACGTTTCCCCACAAAATGTTGGACTGCGTGTCTCTTTTTCATCAACCCAAACAGACTGAAGTCAGAAGGTGCCAAATACAGGCTATATGGTGAGTGTGGCAAGACAGCCAAGACTGGCAATGTGTTCCACCATCTTCAAATTGGTATGGAGCCTGGTATTATCCTGTTGTAAGACAAAGTGTCTTCATCTCTGGTCTGACTCTGGAAGTTCAAGACTTCATTTAGTCCACACTGAAAAGTAGCAATGGTTTGGATTCTAGGAAATCCACAAGGGTCACCTCTCCCCTATCCCAAAAGACTGTATACATCACTTTACCCACATAGGGCCGCCTCTTAAACATTTTCTTCAATGAGGAATTCACATGTTGCCACTCCACAGACGGTTGTTTTGACTCTGGCTTGTAGTGGTGACACCATGCCTCATTACCAGTAATGATGCAATCCAGGAAACTGTCATCTTCAGCCTTGTATTGGTTCAATAATTTCTGACAAACTGGCATACTTTTGTTCTTTCTGTTCCCGGCTGAGCAGCTGTGGGACTAAGCTGGTGTAAGCTCTGTGATATTCCAATTTTGACACCATCATTTCCAATGTACTGAAGCAAATATTCAGCTCTGTACACAGTTATCTTGTAATCCACCAATTTGTGTGTATCAGCTGATTGAGATGCTCTTCATTTTGTGGTGTAACAGCTCTGTACAGTTTTCAGGAATGTGACTTATTTTTCATGTTGCTGTTGCCATTGCTGAAATGCACTACCCATCATCTCACTGTGCTCACATCCACTCTTTGGTGTTTATAAATGTTCAGTAAGCATCAGTGAATGTCAGTGGGTGCCACTGTTCCTGTATGGAGAAATTCAGTGACAACCCTTTGCTTCATGCTCACTTCCATGTCAGACATCATTTTGTCAGACTGCTCCTCTGCTGCTATCTGTCACATAGCAAAGAAATGTAATGGAATATCAGTGGGAAGGTTCAGCGTCTGCTGCCATACCACCACCGCCCATTTCTGACATTCTGGGCCAACATAATGAAACAGGAGGCATTACTTTCAGAGCAGTGCTCATATGTGTAATACTAATATGGTGAGACAACGTGACATTTAAATGTACAGAATATCAGGATTTATACTATTTAGTTATCTGTTCACTTTTCTTCTGTAATTTTGACTTCTATTTCTGTGAACTTACAACCTTGAAAAACTTGCATTTGTAGTGTTTATGTTCCAAAACCATGATATTTACAAAGCATGTGCTGGATGCTTGCTTCCGTAATAGTGATGCCAGTGTCACTTACAGGTTAGGAAACGGCTGCTGTAGTTCATTTATACCTGCATCCTCCATCTAATACAATCATCAGAACAAATTAATTAATGCCTCTGATTAAATACTTGATCCTTCAGGTCAAACCTTGCTTTGCAAGAATGATTATCTAAGGCTGATCGTGGATTAAAATAACAGCATACTCTCATGTTCATGCTTGTGCCATTATTGTCTTTATATCTCCATACTGATTTCATAGCTTCAGTTTGTTTCCCAGAGCTAAGTTCTGAAATTTTAAGACTGATTCTGGGGAAAAAAATCAGAATTTTGAACTTTAAAATGAACTTGGTAATTTCCTCTTCTCTAAATACTGGGGCTTCTCGTTCTGCATAAAATCGTACTTTTTGCAAATTGAAATGAAGTATGTTACCTGATGACATGTTTCCTCTGTGATCTGACAACAAAAGCTGTTGTTTTTCATCCCATCTGTCTGCCCGGAGGGGCAGAATCTTAAGTTAAATAAAGCCTAATATACCTGAGGATAAGTTTAACTTATGACCGTAGCCAAACTTGTGCCACTACTCTTCTGTCTTCTGATAAGAGGTGTATGGAAGGAAGAGTACTAACCGTGATGAAAAAAGAGTCTGTACAGCTTTTACTGTTATAAAATCACCACTTCTGCATGCAAAAACAACAACTGGTCTAAGAAAAACAGTAATATATGGTAATTTTGAATCTTCTTGTGCTGTTTTTGGAAGGTATTTATCTGCTTATAGCCATTCTTTACTCAGTTCAAGCATGGAATGCTTGTTAGTGTTTTATGATGTGATTTCTTGAGGCCAGAAGTATCATGGGCTTCATTAGACACTCAAAAACTTCGATACTGTTGCCTTTAGCCAAGAATATTTGAAAGAAATATTTACTCCAAAATAATTATATTTAAATATTTTAGTTCGGAATATTTGTTAGTGTTTTCTGTACTGAGGAGCAATGGAGCGTTATTGAGAAAGCTTTTTANTAAGACTGATTCTGGGGAAAAAAATCAGAATTTTGAACTTTAAAATGAACTTGGTAATTTCCTCTTCTCTAAATACTGGGGCTTCTCGTTCTGCATAAAATCGTACTTTTTGCAAATTGAAATGAAGTATGTTACCTGATGACATGTTTCCTCTGTGATCTGACAACAAAAGCTGTTGTTTTTCATCCCATCTGTCTGCCCGGAGGGGCAGAATCTTAAGTTAAATAAAGCCTAATATACCTGAGGATAAGTTTAACTTATGACCGTAGCCAAACTTGTGCCACTACTCTTCTGTCTTCTGATAAGAGGTGTATGGAAGGAAGAGTACTAACCGTGATGAAAAAAGAGTCTGTACAGCTTTTACTGTTATAAAATCACCACTTCTGCATGCAAAAACAACAACTGGTCTAAGAAAAACAGTAATATATGGTAATTTTGAATCTTCTTGTGCTGTTTTTGGAAGGTATTTATCTGCTTATAGCCATTCTTTACTCAGTTCAAGCATGGAATGCTTGTTAGTGTTTTATGATGTGATTTCTTGAGGCCAGAAGTATCATGGGCTTCATTAGACACTCAAAAACTTCGATACTGTTGCCTTTAGCCAAGAATATTTGAAAGAAATATTTACTCCAAAATAATTATATTTAAATATTTTAGTTCGGAATATTTGTTAGTGTTTTCTGTACTGAGGAGCAATGGAGCGTTATTGAGAAAGCTTTTTAATACTTGTAAGTCACCTTCCATGTTATCTTTCCTCCAGGCTTAGATACTACCACTGATACAGCAGAAGTACTAGGATACTAGGAAACCTCTTACATTCTACAATAGATTCAGTATTCAAATCTTTTCAATTTTAAATCAAAGCATTATTTAAACTACATTAACTGTTAATTCAATTCCAGTCTCAAACTTATGCCAGTGCTTAACTGTATTATATCTACCATACTAGAGGAAAAATGAATTTTTACTTTGGTTGGAAATGTAGGCATTGCAAAGAATCACTTCCAATGAAGCTGAGTATTTTTCAATACTTACTTGGACTTAAAAATTATATACAGGATATTTTCATTGCCAAATAAAATGTAATTGTTTTCTAACATTTTGCTTAAAGGTTACTTACTATATAAACCTTTTTAGAAAATAATTTCTCAAATTGTTAATCATCCCATTGTGAGTAATTCCAACCCAGTGTCCCTTCAGAATGCAAAACTGCTCAAACTATATTTGTTAAAAAGAAAGCATTCATTAGCATATCTCTCAGGAGCACTGTTTAACCTTAATAACTAAGCTGTTTATTGAACCTGAGATCACACTGTAGGGGCTTATCTGTACATTTGTTCTAACAAGATAAGATTCAACATTTGTGACACTGTAAATGAAATTTTGCTTTGTTTTATTTAGTTTTAATTTCTCTTTCTTAAGCAAGGGTAAATTCTCCTCCAGTGCACAAAGGAGCAACCATTATCAGTGGGCTCTCAGTATATTGTGTACTATCTGTAGGAGCACTCCAGAACAGGCACAGTTCTCCCAACAGGGGAAATCTGTGTAGCAACTGCAAAAGACTATCTGTAAATCCTCCTAAAAATCCCACATCCCATCCAAACAAGAAAAACAAAACAAACAAACAAACAAAAAAAAACAAACAACAAACACAAAGGTGTGAATAGTGAAATAATTGCTGCATTCAGGGTGGAACTGATCTCACCTAGTAAGCTAATCTACAGCAGAATTTAGCTAATATGATTTCAACTTTATACTAAACTGAAATTAGTTTCATTTAAGAAGTGCCTATTTTATGCTGCTGACCAAAGAGAAACAATACAAGGAGTGTTGGACAAAACATGGTCACAGGGCATTCTCTGGCCTTCAGGTCATGTGAGAGTTTGGCACATTACATAGCAGTACCTAGCTGTTATTAACTGATACTATTTGTAGAGCTGTTTCTTTTTATAGAACCATAAAATAGCCTGGGTTGGAAGAGACCTTAAAAGCCATCCACTTCTGACCCTCCTGCCATGGACACAGTTTGACCTCCCTGGGCTCTATCCAACCTGGTCTTGAATATACCCAGAGACGGGGCATCCAGAGCTTCTCTGGGCAGCCTGTGCCAGCACCTCACCATCCTCAGAGTGAAGAAATTCTTCCTGATATCTAGTCTAAAGCTAATTTCTTTCCGTTTAAAACCATTGCCCCTCTTCTTATCACAACGTGCCTTTGTATAAAACACTTCTTCATCTTTCTTATATTCCCTCTTTAAGTGCTTAGAAGCTACAGTAAGACCTCCGCAGAGCCTTCTACAGCCTAAAGAGCCCCAGTTCTCTCAGCCTTTCTTCATTCTCTTTCCATTTTTGTCAACCACTCTAACAGATTCAAGTCTTTCCTGTGCTGAGGTCCCAGCGCTGAATTTTTACATTTCAGTCAGTCTGATATAGCACTGTGCAACTCACTAGAGTGATATTTTTAGAGCATTAAACTGAGGTTTGTTTTGCAAGTGCCAGAAGGCAGCATGAGGGCAAATGAGGCGTTACTAGCATTGCCATAGCGCACAGAAACTCTGCAAATTAGAGGAATACAAGCCTGGTGCTTCTTGTATCCCACTCTAGAAACGATCCCTCAGATTTACTCCACAATCACTGTCTTGCACAGATGACATCAAGTGATATAGGCCATATCTATGCCAGGAAATGTGCAGTAGATAAAGACAAGAAGTCCAGTCTTCAAAACTGCTCTGTGGCCATGCTTTATTAAGGGTCAAAGATACTTGCCTGAATCCGATGGCTCAATGAAAAAAGGCAAATAGGACTAAGTTAGAACTTCTCTCAGAAACAACTGAATATGGTATACATGAAGACCAAGAGTAAAACCAAAAAGCAGAGATGTTTAGGAAAGTACATGCAAAGCAAATACATGCAAATACAATGTTAATCAGAATCTCCAAATCAATTTCTCTGTTCTATGAGAATCCTATATGTGCAAAACACAATAAAGATGGTGTTATGGTTTTATGATTTACATAATAAACCAGACCGTTTACCTAAAAATGACACAGGGCCTAGATGAGCCCCACCATTAGCATTTATGATATTCTGGAATGTAGAGAATAGTTTGGATGAAACCTCATTGACTCTTATACATACTGTGGCTGTACTATCCTCAGCCCTTACTGCCTCCAAAAGGTTACTTAAGAAAGTGTCTGACGCCAGTGTTTTCCTTTCTCTTCACACTGAAAATTTTGGAAACAGATATGAGATCATATAGATTGTCTGCTTCTGGATAAATGTAATGCTAAAAGATGAATCTTCCTTAAAAATAAATAAATAAAATAGCTTTGGTTTCTTTTTACCTTCTCTTGTTCACGTAGTCATGCAAGATGACTGTTTATTTTTAAATGAGGAATCTAGATCCTAAACATATTAGAAGTCCAAAATATGTGAAGAAATAATAAACTATGGATTCTTTTTATTTACATCTTAAAGCACTGCTGATCTGAATTCTTACTGATCCTCTATTGCCATTAGTCATAGATCTGTATGTTGCAGGTTTGCAGTCTCCTTTGTATGAAAATCCCAATAAAAATAATAAAGTGTGAATTATCAGGACAAGTAGAACTTAAAACATTGTGTTTTAACACAGATTACTGATGCTGCTGTGATCTCCATGCACTTAATTTATTTCAAATAACCTGACACAAAGATAAGGTATGAAAGTTATACATAAACTGCCACTGTGAAATACGTAAATGAACACCTAGCAGAATTCAGGGGTTTATAGGTATATACATATAAGTATACATCTCTTACTATCTATCTTTCAGTCATCTATCCATCTCCAGCATCTCTAGACAAACAACCTGCTCGACACTCTCAAATGGTAACTTAAATTATATTTTTTTACATTTATTGTGCTGATACTATGAACGGTAGATCAATTTTAAGAGGACTTTCTAGTGGCACTTACGATATATTTAATATTCTCTTTCAAATGTTAGTCATCATCTTTTACAATGTCCTTATGCTTGAAAACTTGATAGCTCATTTCAAAACAATGCACAATTAATTCAAATCAAAGTTGAAGCAACAAATTAGATATGGATTTAGAAGCTCCCCAAATGCCACTTCTTATTGACTCAGCAGCAAATAGATAAGTCATCTAAGGGGGACTATTGAAGGCAGAGGACATGAAATACAAAGAAGTTCACATTTCAAACAGTTTGTTTTGATAAGTGTACATTCTATCTTTCAATTATTTATTTATTTAATAACATTCAAAACAGATCTAAGAAGAAAAATCTTCTCCTTGATTTAACAAAGGAATGTTTGTTCCACCTTTGCCAGATTTTTTTTTTTAATGGCTGTCAGGATAGCCACAAAAATATCTATTTGGGAATACATTTGAAAGTAATATTTGTAAATATAAAAATTATTGAAAGTTAAATCACAGAATTTCAGAAGTTGGAATGGACCTTAAGAGATCACCAAGTCCAACTCCCCAAGTAAAGCAGGTACTCTGCAATAGGTCACACAGGCATCCTGATGGGTCTTGAATATCCCCATAGAAAGAAACTCCACAGCCTTTGTGGGCAATCTATTCCAGTGCTCCATCATCCTTACCTTAAAGAAGTTCTTTCACATTAGTATGGAACTTCCTATGTTCATTTAGGCCATTAAACCTTGTCCTGTTGCTACACACCACAGAGCCTGGCCTCATCCATTTGCCTCCCATCTTCCATTAGGTATTTAATAAAAGTGGATCCCTTCTCAGTCTTCTTTTCTCCAGCCTGAACAGACCCAGGTGTCTCAGCCTTTCCTCATACAGGAGATGTTCCAGATCCTTTATCATCTTTGTAGCTCTCCACTGGATTCCTTCTAGGAAATCCCTACACTTTTGAACTGGGGAGCCCAGAACTGGACACAGTATTCTACGTGGGACCTCACCAGAGCAGAGTAGAGGGGGGAAGATCATCTCCCAGGGTAAAGAATCACCTCCCAGTGGCCATCCAGAATTCATAAAGTAGTAACTATTTTGTTTTTGTAAGATTACCTACAAACACGAAGCATTTGGCAAGTGTCAGAATTAAGAGGGTAATGGAACACATCTCATCAAGGAAAAAAAAAACCACTCCTTTCTTCATGACATGGCCTCTTACTGCACATTTTTTGGAACTGATATTAGTACTTCAGTGTTGAAAATTACATCTGATAGCTTTAAACCTTATGGAATGTTGATTCATTTTCATGCATGGCTTTACTACTTAAAAACAACAGCAAAATACATGTGATTAATGTATGCATATGATTCCATACACAATGGTGCGTATATGGACTGAAGTCCTGTTTTAGAGAAATGAGAAATGAGAAATGGCTCATGTATCCTATTTGCAAAAGAACTTCATTGCCTATTTGAGTATAAATCAGAGGTGTACATATTTCCCTAAAAGATTAAAAAAAAATAAATCAAAAATACCCTATTACTTCTAATTGAACTTCAGGGTCAGATTTATGTTAAGCATGAAGCTCATATCTGAAACAGTCATCTGCTAATATGAACTTCTAACTTCTTAAAATGTTTCCTTTCCACAGTTGTTCCAGATAGTTAATAAACATTTTCTACAAGTTAAGGTGAGTGTAAAATATGAGTTTATTACTTTCCCATCTATTTCATTAATCCTCAGCGTGTCAAATTTTTCCCAATCTCAGTCAGAGAAACATTTACCTCTCTGGAAAATAATGATTTCTATCCTTTCAAGTACACTCACTATATTCAGGAGGTTACAGAAATATATTAAAGAAATGATGCTTAAGTATGAATAGTTTTCCTGGATTACATTCTCAGTGCAGAATATTCAGAAACTGTTTTAACTTAAGCCCACCTGCAAACAGCTGCATGCCTCTTAGTACATTTTCACATAGAAAAATAACTTAACCTTAGCTATTAGAATATTAACAGCAGAGATTGACATTTTCAATATAAATTTTAATACTGTTAAGCAATCTTTTTTTCCTAAACTTATCGAAGTTTAATAAAATGGTTTAAGAAAGAACTATCTACAGTACTGAATTAATTTATAATGAATTTAAAAACAACTTTCATTGTGTTGCACTGTACACTAAAACAAAGCAGACAGACTCAGTGTATCAATATTTATCTATCTAACAGACCAACTCTTGAAAAATGTGTGCTTGCTTTTTTAATTGTTGAGGAGATTGAATTTTGTAAATTTGTAAAACTGCGGTAAGTATCAAGCCTGGAAAATATAGTAAGAAAGAAAATGTTTTAGTGATGAAAAGATTATTATATGCTGACCTACTCAGAATATTTAAATGAAATGATAAAAATAAATATGGTTTCCAAGGCATAAGTGACCTACTAATTTTGAAGAATAAATTCTGTCCAACTCTAAAGACAGATAATAGGCAATAATGCAAGTTGTTTACTCCACATTTGGTGAACCACTCAGACTACAGTTACCTTTTCTGACATTTAAAAAGGAGGGTGGACTGAGGAACTTTTGTTATCGGGGTCATATGAGAAACTAATTGTTAAATTTTACTTGCAGATATTTCATATCTAAGGATGCTACAGAAATATTACAAAGCTTTATCTAAAAAAATAAACATTTTGCCCCTTGTGTGGACCTAGCATTTTGACACCTTTAACTTTTGCAGTGATTTTTCTCCTGTTTTCTTCACACTTTCTCTACACTTACAGTGGAAAGTAAAAATAAGGACTGAAGATTGTGATTTGGTTGAACGCACAGAAGACATAGGCTGAATGTAAAACAGTGAAACCTGAAGTCTGTTGTTATTTTGACAAAATGAATGTAAATAACAACATATGTGAATTTCAGATACCATATAACTTTTCATTACTTCTGTCTATAAAGACTGACTTTAAACAAATTCAGCCTATCCAGTTTTACACTCCTAATCTGAAATGACACCATGTAAAATTAAAATTTTCTAAATAAAAATTTAGTGTAACTGGAAAGATGTTATAATAACAGAAAATTTTAATCTTCAAAAAGTGACATTTTTTTTACATAAAATGTATTTCATTTGTACATTCCTACATATTACTGGAATGTTAATCCATTATTTCCTGCACAGTGATGGGCACCATGCACAAGCACAGAAAAATATAAACTATATCTCAGATTACTTCAGATACAGTAAACATTAGTGTAGATTATTGTCACATACTGTGCTACAGCTAATATCTAGTCTGCTCCCAGAACTGTATTTTTATGACTATGAGGAAGGAAGAGTTCCTTTCTGGTTAATCCCTTTATCTACAGTTGCCTGCAGCATATTTGCCCGCAAAAGGATTTCCCTTGCGGTGGAGATCTGAGGCCCAGCAGTAAGGTGGATGCAGCATCCCCCAGCAGCTGGCTCACTACTGGTGCATGGTACTTGCCAGGAAGCAGCAAAGGGTGCAAATGTTACTTCAGGTGAAGATGTGATGTGGTGCTGGAACTATGAGGGCAAATCTAATCCCAGATCTCTCCTTCAGGTTAATGGAAAAGTTAATCTCTATTTCCAAAAAGATAACAAATCATGAGCAGGATATATTCTAATAGTCCATCTTGATTCATGAGGCAGACAATAGAAATAGCAAGTCCAACATCGCAAGTGTTTTCAAGATTATATGTAAAAGAAAAGTGAACAAATATTTATAACAATTGATCAATACATTTATAGCTATAAATGTTCTTATGTTCATTTTCAGAAAACAAAAAAATTCCAGCCCTACTTTAAACTAAATCCTCATTTAAACTTCTAAAAATAACTTTTTTCTTTACAAATCACATAGGGAGTGACAACAGTCAGTTCCTAAAACAGAAATAATAAAGGAAGGAATATAGCTCAGGTATGTTTCAAGGGGAGTCAGCCATCTTGTAGTAGTAGTAGTAGAGAAGGAGTAGTAGTAGTAGTGGTAGTAGTGGTAGTAGTAGTAAAGTCTCTGTGGAAATTTTAAAAGAAATGACTGAGAATAACCCGACAGACAAACTTACACCAGCTCCTTTCATATTAGAAATCAAATTACAAATCTACTTTTTGCTCAACTATCATTTGGTGATTCTCTTTGAGAGTTCGTAAAGTAACAGAGAAAAGGCTCACCGCATAATACATTAGGCCTAAGCCTTTCTTCTGCAAGAGAAGAAAGAAACAGAAGGGGAAAACATTATGGTAGATGCATAAACATAAAAATGATAATTGTCAAGCAGGAAATTTTATCAATTTTCTCCATCATATAAAAGCACATTTTCAGTTCATACATAATTTCAGAGAACACATAGTAGAAAGGTTATTACATTTTAAAACTTTCTTCTCATTTTAAATGAGCTAGTTATTTAATGAATGCAACATATCTTCATGCATTTATCTGCAGATACATATATTTAAGCTGACATGTATATTTACCAGGTTCTTGGATGTTTATGGAATTAATTTATCTTTGCCTACTTGATTCTGAATTTCTTTCTCTGGAATGTAACATAACTTTTCTGTTCTTTTTATGTTTGGTCACGAAGAACACAACATATTGCTACCATTCTCAGATTGGCTAGCAAAAGATGTAGAGATGATTTCTGCAAGCATTTGCCCACATTTTTTGCATTTTAATATTCAATTTCCTTGGGAGAACTTGGAAGAAAGGATAATTATAGGTTGGTATAATCTTTACATTTCCTTGTACCAAATGTACAAGATTTCTCTTGACTATAACTTATAGCGTATGGGACATATCATTACAACCTGTTCACAGTGTCTAATCAACTTCCTGTACTTTTCCTCCCTTTCTCTTCACATAGTTTTAATCTTTTCATTTGTGTATCTCAAATAAGAAGGTTTTTTATTATTATTACTTGTGTCTTGCCTATTCCATTATTCTCTCTGACGTTATTATTCTCCTGAATCTATGCAATTAAGTTTGAGCTGTTAAACATTGCAAATATTCTTTAAATGGACTTCCTAGCTTTTCTCAACAGTGTATTTATCTGAAACTATAATCCCATTTCCTTAATCTGTCCAGTTTTCTATAAGTTCTATCCTTTTTATTTTTTTCTTTGAAGAAACTAAATAATTTTTAATCACCTTCAAATATGGAGATTTTCTCCTAGATTATCATTCAGACTTCACCATGCTAACTTCTAGATCTTGTCCTTGACATCCAACTGCTAAAACCCACTAGTGACAGAATTCATTGGAGTCTCTTTTACAGCAAAAATAAATATTGCCATCAAATCAAGCTTGTCCACTTCTTTAGTGGTCTTCAAGCATGAAAAGAGAGTAGCTGGTTTTTTTTGTTGTTGTTTTTGTTTTTCTCCAGACACTGTGCTGACAGTACTCCATAGTACATATAAAAATAATGTTTATCTTTTTAATAATTTTACTTTTCAATAGCATTTCAACTATTGGGCCAGTACTTAATTGAGATTTATTAACCCATTCTGAGGAAAAAAAATATATTTTATACCCATCTATATGCATATACATGTATTTAGATATATTTGTGCACCTTGGTTACATGGTCCTTGTAATATGCTACAGGGAGTGACCCTTCCCATAACTAAATTGTGAAGGAATCAAGTCCATACTTCTCTTTGTAAATTAACCTGGAAGCATACTCAGGCTATTTATAGTTTGGATGTAATATGTATTCCACAAGCCTCTTCAACATACTCAGTACACCATAAACAGCATTCTATCACCATGCAACACCAATTCTCATTGAGGTCTTAACAGGGATAATTTTAATTTTAAGGCATGAGACACTGTAAGAATATGTTTATAATTCTTAAATAATTATTTATGGAATGGGTATGATGATCAGATTCCTTTATGCCTGTCAAATTTTCGCTTCTATAGCAAGAAGCTGAAAACATGAGCTGTCTGCTGAACAACATGGCAGTCTTCCCACCTACTGGAGCAATCCTTGGATCAGTCTGAGCAGGGCCCCTCCTGAGTCTTATCTGCAGGAAGGCACAGTTGTTCCACTCCAAAATGGATTTCAGGAGTGATTCTGTATGCATGAATTGTAAACAATCAGGGAAAACAGGTTTCTGGACTGAAAAATGAAATGATTCAATCTGACAATGAAAGCGTGATCATGGTGAGGGCACCATAATTCCACAGCACTGGAATAACAGACTCCTTCCATGACACATCACTCCTGCCTCAGTTCAAAAGACTATAATGCATGACTCCTGTCAGAATCAAAATGTTAGAAAATTCTGCCTTCTGCTCCCCACCATCTGGTTGGGGCTGGTGTAGGAGACAGGCCTGTCTCTTTGGTTTCTGCAATTGGACTCAGTTGGGAAACCAGGAACTGCAGTGCATGCAGGCGAAGCTGCTGCTGAGCTTCTTGGTAGATCTAGCCCACCTGAGGTGTAGTTAAGATAGGCAGCTGTAGCCATTCCCAGCTGCAGGGTGTAGTGGGAAGCATAGTGCACCACTGGGAAAATATTCTGGGGGAGTGGCTTCACTGGAGGAGGGTGCTTAAAGCAGCAACTGCCAATATCTGCAGAGAGAGGGGAAAAGCCATTCCCACAGGGCTGAAACAGCACAGTGCTGGAGAAACTACCTGGGAAAGGCCTGGATGGTCTTGAGGCTGGGACTAAATGATCTTAGTGGTTTTTCCCAACCTTAATGATTCTATGATACAATGATTCTTGAGACTTCATTATAAGTATAGATTTAGCTGTCACAGCCTTGGTGTTTGTAGCAATTCCAAGATCGTCTAATGTGGAATCGATATAGGTAGATACATTATCTGAAAATCCGCCTGCCTTCTTTCAAAAATATCACATCATAAATCTAACCATATTAATATTTGACATTTATTCACTATATATATATATCATTTGTAACATAGGTTTAGTCTTTCAGTTATGGTCATTCAAGATTCATCAATGTCCATAAGCTGCCAGCAATTTACACCTTCCTAATTGCCTCCATCTCAGAAGCAGGGTAATGAAGAACCTGAACTGTAAAGTAACTGTGAAAAGAGGCATCTTCTATACAAACACACATCAAACAGTCTGAGCAGCTGAACATGGCATGTTAAATAAAAGATGTGCAAGAAAAAATAAAGATTTTTTGAAATCTTGAAGTGTTTTCACTGCCTGTTTGAAAATGTTCAATACTGCACAGCAAAATTGTATTAAAACAGTCTTAGTTAAATGATTTTGTCTGACAACTCATTCAGTTTAGAAACAGATGCAGAACTAGAAAGAGGTATTTACACCTCCCATTTTCTCTTGGTGTCTGTGATCTTACTTGTATGCATTTCTGAGTCGTATTGTTTTAATCAGTTCCCAAGTTCACATTAAATATACGGTCACAAGAGCTATTTTATAAATGGAAACTCTTTCAGTGGATATGAGTGCAAGAGTTACTACAAAGCACAGGTGAATAGTACTCAGCCAGCCTAGTAGATCTCATCCTACAGCAGATCATTCCTGTTAAAGCAAAGGTGCAAAGACACCTAGAAATTCTACAATAATATCTTTTTTTTTTATTCTTATTTTGTAATCACCTTGAAATGAGAATCTCCAAACTGTCACCTGGATGCTTCAGTGTTGGCATACTGGGGCCAGTAAAGTGGATCTCAATGGTAAAGAAGCCCACCAGCTGTAAGGTATTTCTAGGCTGTACATGATGCTCAGAGGGGTATTATCTTCACCTTTGAGTGAGTGTTGAATGTATGGATGGTGACATATCTTTCACTGAAATGCTTGAGTTTTACCTACAAAGGATAATGGAGTTTGCTTTTAGATTTCCACTTGGTGTTTCACAAGCATGTCATATGATGCCCACATTGCTTCATAGTGTTTTTAATATAAACTTTTTTTCACTCCTCTAAACCCTATGGCAGAGTTTCATTTTAAATATGTTATATTTGATGCATATAGTAGCAGTCACACTCTTATGTAGGAGGTAAAATTTAAGTATAAGGAGTAACACATCATGCATATGTAAAAGTCCATACTGCACATTCTTTTTTAACTGATCCAACATGAAGCAGTCAAAAGGTATTGAACAACTGACACTGACATAACTTTACCAGAAGAAACTGAAGCAATTATAAGTCCTGGTTTGAGTGCAGCTGAAACACCATGATAAGAAGGCAATGAAAAATGACACATCACACAAACAAAATGGTTTCATCAGTGCAACACTAAATCAACATGTATGTTTCTGACAATCCCCGTTCTTTTGATAATAGAATAATCAAACTGAGAGGAGGAGTGATATTCCCAATATTTCCTGACAGGTAGGAAATGCACTTAAATAAAACATGCCTGTGTCCTGTCATTTGATTGTATTTTAACTGAGACGGTTTCAATTTAATGCTCCATAAACCACCTCATATTTTTGTTTAGCTGGACTGTGGTTGGCATAAGAAGATAATCTGTTCATTGGATTTCTCCTTCATTTCCTATAAAAAACAATATTTACTATGATTGTTGAAGTCAGACAGGACATTACAACAACAACAACAAAATCACAAAGAAAGTTTGGAGAAGAGGTCACCTGATGTTCTCTGCCTAATACAGGAAGCAAATCTGATCAGAGTAAGGGTTACTTAAAGGAAAATAATATTCTGGCCACTTAGGCAGAAAAGGTATCTCAACCCCTGGTTCCCCATTTAAGCTATAAGAATAAACTCTGTCCACATGGAAGTATTTTATTTTATTTTTTGAAACATTTCGGTTTACAGCATAATTTGATGTTATTTTTTTCCCTGAGTTTAACCACAAATATCCTTAGATGAGTAAGATCATTTTATATTTCTCAGAAGAAATATAGCATTTCTAGTATTTCACTATTATTTTTCTTTTTTTTTTTCACTTAACAATACCATCAAAGTCTCTTTAGATATATCATCAAAGTCTCTGATTATATATCTAGACCAAATGCCTTCATACTCTTCAAATGCTACCACATGTGACAATTATAGCACTTTTCTTTCTTGAAGCAGTAAGGTATTTTACTTAAAGAAAAACACCAAGCCTTGCATCTTTCATTACATAAGGGAAATGCCTTATTTCTCTCAATATTTCCAGCATTCACCAGGTAAGATGATGGAGTGTGCAAGTCTTACAGGTATTTCATTATGAAAGTCCATAATAAAACACTGCACAAGTTTTGCTAGCTATATTCTGCAGTTCAACCCAGCCACAAAGCCACTTGCTGACATCCCTGGATGTAACTGGAAAAAGGTAAAACTCCTGAGTTGAGATAAATACAGTTTAATAGAACAGAAAATTAAGGGATAATAAATAAATAAAAGTGATTATAAATATACAAAGCAAGTGTACCTTGCTGTCATCACCTTACTGTCAAATCACCTACTGACCTATGCCCA
Organism: Odontophorus gujanensis; assembly: GCA_013399175.1. NCBI lineage: Eukaryota > Metazoa > Chordata > Aves > Galliformes > Odontophoridae > Odontophorus > Odontophorus gujanensis. The sequence goes on from VXAB01012913.1 coordinate 46,480, forward strand.
GCAAGGCCCTGTGCAGCAGTAGACTTCCTCAGCCAATTCACCACCCCTTTTATCCTTCAGAATGATGCCATATGGTATGGAATATCCCTTTAGCCAATTTAGGTCAACAGTCCTGGTTCTTTCCCCTCTCTGTTCTTTGTGTACCCTAGCTCCTGGTTTTCAGGAAACCATGAGAAGTTGAAACATCCTTGACTCTGTACAGCACCACTTAGCAACAAATAAAATGGTACTGTGTGACAAAGATTATTCTCTTCCTCAATCCAAAGCACAGCACCACACTATCTACTAGGAAGAAAATCAACTCTATCCCAGCCAAAAGCAGAACATACCTCTAACTAGGTGTTTTTTTGCTGATTGAACTATGCTGCCATATAAAATGAGAAATCCTCCAGTCTTGTAAGGAGAATAATACCTCAACAATATACCATAACTAAATTTCCATAAAATTCATAAAAGACTAATATTATTCTTTAGAAGAAAGAAAATGTTTGTTGTCTCACAAGTTATTCAGCCTTATGAAAATACTGATTGCAACAGGAAGCTCTAACATTGGTGTCAATTGTCCTCAATAAAATCAACCAGGAACCATATTATTCCTAGTACTCAGATTGACTATACATATTTATACATAAACTGAGTACTAGGAATAATATAGTTCCTCTTTAAATTTGCCTCTGTATACATAAGAAATTTGAATAAGAATACTGATTTCTGAAGTCAGGCACCTGACCTGATATGGCCATTGGCTTGATATTGGCAACTGCTTAGGCATTGAGCAATATAAATATTACAGCCTGAGATTGGACATGAGTAAAAGACAGCATCTGTAACTGTCATTATTACATTAATAGTTATAAGGGAAAGTGTTTTTGTTTTTTTTTAATGTTTCCCTCTGCATCAATCTGGTGTTTGAGAGAATACTTAACATCAGAGAACTTTTTCTCTGAAAGAGTGGTCAGGCACTGGAATGGCCTGCCTAGGGAGGTGGTTGAGGCACCATCCCTAGCGCTGTTCAAGAAGCGTTTAGATGAGGTGCTAAGGGATTTAGTTTAGTAGCTTAGTGGGTAGGGATGGTGATAGGAGGATGGTTGGACTAGATGATCTTGTAGGTCCTCTCCAACCTAATGTATCTATGAATCTATGAATCTATGGGAATCACCTCAATTATCCTTTATTACAAAGACTTGTTTAATTTTGTCACTTTTATCATCTTTCTTTTACACAATTATTATGATAACTAATCAGAGTTTTAGCTCAGTTCTGAGATTTACATTTTCTGGAAAGACAGCTTTTTCACATTTTCATTTTTAATGATTTCACCAATATGTTGAGCTATGCTTAAAATTCCCATTCATGCTTTGCGTACCAAAAATTCTGACAACAGACACTGATATAAGAAATAAATGTATTTAAATTCAAAAGTACAAAATCACAACCATGTTGTATATTGGATAGCAGTTGAGTTTCCTTCATAAAAAAGTATCCCAGGAAATGATTACACTTACAGCTACAGAGCAGAATTAAGCATCTCACAACAAGATGTTGATTGATAACTCCAAACTCAAAGAGGGAACAGAACAAGAGAATAAATGAGGAAAGATCTTAAGATGAAGGAGCTGAACTCAGAACAACATTAGTATCAATGGCTAATCCATATTCCAGTCTGGTTAATTGATTGCCTTGAATGCTGAAGGTATAATCACTTTACTCTTGACAATTTTGTAGCAGTCCACCTCATTTGCAGAGACTAAATTGATAATATGTCTGAAATGGACTTCTACTGATTCCAGTGTCCTTTAGGCACCTGGAGATAACCTGGAGGACACCCTACTTCCAACATATTGTGAAAGGTAAGCTAACTGCTTAAGTAAGAGCTATCAACTTAAAATCCCCTCGTAGTCTCTGATGACAAATTGATAGATCTAAAGAAAGAAAACAAACAAACAATCAAACAAAAACAAAATACGTGCATCCGAAAATAAGGATCCAAAAGGTGCTTAGAAACACCTACCTTAAAACACAGTGCCAGCAGCTGAGGCCCAGACATCAAAATTTCAGGCATCTCTTAGGGTAAATGACATCTATCATTAGATTTAATCAAATATACCCTTAAATACTCCCCACACAGTGGCTGCCTAGTTCTCTACCACCCTTATGCAGTACATTTTTTTTAAACTACAGCTGTATACATATATATGTATAAATTTGAAATGCAAACTAATGTTAGAGCAATAGAAAAAGGGGAAATGGACACAAACTGGAACACAGGAATTTCTAAATTAACACAAGGAAGAACTTCTTTCCTGACAGACTGACAGACTACTGGAACAGGCTGCACTGAGGGCTTGTGGAGCCTCCTTCTCTGGACACCTACCTGCGTGATCTGTCGTAGGAAACCTGGATTAGCAGGGTGGTTGGACTTTATGATCTCTTGAGATCCTTTCCAATCTCTACAATTCTATGATTGTGATATTTAGGACCAGCAACAAAAGCTTGGAAATGAGATTGCAGTTTTCCATCCAAAACCTCATTGTACCATGAATTAGAGACAATATCTTCAAGTCAGATCGTTCTGCATGAATTACAGTGGGTGTATGTCTTACTTGCATCTGCTGTATTGTATTTTGACAAAACAACTTAAGTTTTCTCTATATTGTATAATTCCTAATTTATTTTGAACTGAAAAATCTGTACAATTTACAGAGATGTCTGTGCACTCAAAAGCTCCTGGAAAATCTATAAATCAAAGCAATTAAAAAGATTTTTTTTCTCAGAATAAATAATATGAAATAATTTTTGACAAGTAAAAATTAATTGAAATTCATAAACTCGTGCTTTCTATTTTATTAAAAAAGATTTTTCTTCTGAATACTGTTACATTCAAGAAAACAAAAACACATCAACCATAGTTGATATTTAATTTTGAAATACTCACAGACACACTGCATATTTAAGACTCACATGAACTTCATTATAAGTCTGCTTAAAGGATTAATTTAATTCTAATATATTTTCTATTCTCTTATGAGTACTTTATTAAATCTATAGAGATATTTAAAGAGAAACTTTAATTTCTCATAATTTCAAAATAAATTAATAAAATTTATAAAATTCCATGTTTTTTTCAAGTGAACAAATATTTCTATTTGGGAAAAGACCAGATAAAACCTCCCCTTGTTACATCTGAAAACTATTAGATTCACAAAAAGGAAAACAGTCTCAGAAAGCTGATCTAGCTTCTTCTCTCTTATTTATGCTTACTATATTATTAGTGGCTAATCATTGTTGGTCCAACAATACAGTCCCTTTCACTTTTATCTCTCATTGGAATTTCATAACTGAAATATTAATTTCCTTGTATTAGTGTTTCAAATAAAAGTCATCTGCAATAGTTTTGTTTGCTTGCTTGTTTGTTTGTTTGTTTTGTAATAAGAGGAATTTGGCAGGGATTTAAAAAATCTCCTATTGTACATAAAGTTAATTTGAAGTGAAGTCAATTCTTTTAAGATTCATAATATTTTATATAGCTCTTTGTGTATAGCAAATAATTAGATCATTGGCACGTTGTTGGCAGTTATTGTTTGAGGCAGACAAAATAATGCAAGTGGGACTGATAGGCTTCAGCTGCTGAGCAGTACCTCAGATAGTAACAAAGATGCATGATTTTTAAAAACATCATGAAAAGGTATCTGGTGTGAATGTGTGTCAGAGAACAAACCATGTGGCATTTGATATTATGTTTAGGCTTAATCCGACCCTAGATTTTTATTAACATTCACATAATGTAGGCACCTAATTAAAATGCTTGTATTTACACTTAAACAACTCCATCTGGCTTAGTGTACCGATTTATAGTTAGATTGCAGGTGTCCATGCTGATATTCAGGTTTGTAAGAGAAGAGTGCATTGTCATAAACATTCAGCATAAATAGCTGAATTCCATGGGTGCACCACAGCTCTATCAATATTTTTCAATCCTTATAAGTAATTTTCTGGTTTGTAGGAAGTTCCACACAATGTGCATGGGAACTTCTTCACAGTGCAGGGACGGAGCACTGGCACAGGCTGCACAGAGAGGTGGTGGAGTCTCCTTCTCTGGAGATGTTCAAGACACGCCTGGACACCTACCTGTGCAACCTGGGCTAGGGAGCTGCTTTGGCAGGGGGTTGGACTCCATGATCTCTAGAAGTCCCTTCCAGCCCCTACAATTCTGCGATGCTGTATTATGCATCAGTAACATGATGCAACTCATGGAACATGCAACCAGTCTGACTGGACTTAGCATGTCTATTGTAAAAGTTTAGGATGATCCCAGAATATGAAAGAAAGACAAATAAATAAATAAAAAAGTATTGGTCTACAACACTGTCTTTCAGGCATTCTGGGGCAAGGTGAAGCCCAAATGAAAACGTAGATTTTTTTATATCTTTTTATGTCCTGTTTCAATAAAAGTCAGGGCTTTAATCTGCAGGCATAGAATTTAATTTCCAAGGCATAGATTTTTTCTGAGGTTGTTGAACAATATGATACTGAGATATCAAGCCTCTAATGTATGGCTTCATTCAGGATTGGTGTGCATCATCTATGCTAAAAAGTATATTTGAAATACATTTAAATCTAGTTTTGTGAAAGTAGTCTGGGATGTGAATTTATGTGAATATCAACTGATATTATTCAAGTATCCTAAATAAGTGGATATTCAAAAAATATGATTTGATTTGCATTAGCAAAGTACATGACACTGTTCTACAGCTTCTATAATTTTTCAGTCTGCAGTGTAACTGGGTATAACAGGAAAGGTCAAATATTCATTTACTGTCCTTAACAAGAATGATATAGCAACTGTAAGGTCTCATCAACCTAAATGCCCATGACATTTCCGTTTGAGTTCTGGCAGTATAAAGACAAATTCTGATTAAATTAAAAGCCTACTGTTATTTAGAGCACGTTTTTAATCTGAATAAATAGGTCATACAGAACTGTCCCAAACCATACTTAGTGATATATTAATCATACATACATCATTATCTCCTTATTGTATTCAACATCTGTCTCTTGTGTTTCCATCTTTATAATCTCAAAATCTCTACACCTGTTTCTCACTTAAAAAAAAGAACTGCAGTATGCTCCTTGTATATTGTGTGAACTATTTCAGTCAGGTTCTTAAAGTACACAGTTCTGTGATGTTTTATGTAACCAGATTAGCTGACCTTAGAAATACCTTATAATAAAAATGAATCTTAGAGTGCATATTTTAAATACGTATTTCCTGTTTCAGAAAGTGTACCATTAAGTAAGAGTTTATTGAAAATATAATATCAGGAAATAAAATACGACTTTCACATTTCAAGAAATTCATAGTTCAGTTTAATCCTGGTTCTTGTGAGGCAGCTTCTTTTCCTGTAGCTCTAAAATATTTTGTGTTTGAATTTATCTCTTTAATTTACTTATAAAATCTTCTGCAGATATCCTATGACATTTGTGAGCTGTAGCAGAGCTCCCACAGAACATTATCCTGGAGTGATAGAAAAGTCTGTCATTAGAATATATCTTGTCTTCCCTTAAGATTTTCTGTGCTTCTACACAGTCTGAGAAAAAGTCTGAGTTGCCAAATGACAGTATCTCTAATAATTTGGTTGATTTAATTATCAAAAGCATCACAAATGAATAAAATCATACTTTACTGTGAATTTCTTATTTCTGTTAAAAACATTCAAGACCGTAAAATACTCATTTTTTTCTAAATGTTATTAAAGTTTGGTTCTTTTTAGATTTTTTTTACAAAGAACTCTTTAAATTTTGACTGCTCACTACCTGCATTGGCTGAAAGCTAAACAGCAGTAAATACTTTAAGACTTTAATTACTTCTGGTCCTCTTACTGTATCAATTATGATATCCATACAATGCAATGGTTTGTTGCTCTTATCCAAAGGTTAAGTTTCTATATCATTAAATAAGAAGTTATTGTTATATGACTATGTGAAGCCTTATATGATTTGCAAAGGAGTTGGGAGAGGAGAAGGAAAAATGCAAACCCAACATTGCTTAAGTTCTTCAGTCAAATAATTTCAAAGGTTTCTTGTCTTTCTGTAATTAGTCTATCAATTAAAATTTGATATATGTACTGAAAATTATTTTTTTACTTAGTAATTATGTTTTTAACTGTTAGCATCCTACTCAGAAAGATTAATATGTACATTAACTTGTACATATACTAATTACTAAGCATCCCTAAAAACATTTAATAGATTGTCATTGAGCTCTTTTAGGAGAAAAGGTGTGCAAACAACAACTGTACTTGTCCAGCCATTTTACTTGTACACATTTTACTGGTACATTTGTTCAGTGCTAGAAAATTAATAGGATGAGGATAAGAAAGATTCACTGGAAGTTTCTTGATCTATTTTATTGGCCAACACAAATTGGTTCCAGCGTCCATAAAAGAAATGCAGTTCCTATATACTTAAACTGAAGAAATCCTCAGTAAATCAAGGACTTTGAAACTTGGCTGTCTCTGGGCATATCCAGCACTCTATATGTCACTATAACCCCCCATGTAGATAGACAGCTGTCCAGTTTTCTGAGTGCAAAGCTGTGATAAGAATAGAGTGTAGCAGAGTGGAGTGGAGTAGAGGAGAGCAGAACAGTTGGCAGAGACCTACAAAGATGTTCTAGTCTGACTGCGTGACATTCTCAGGGCTGACTACACGTCAAACCATATTACTGAGAGCATTGTCTAACTGTCTCTTGAATACTGACAGGCATGGATCATAAACAGCCTCTCTAAGCAGCCTGATCCAATGTATGACTACCCTCATGATAAAGACATTTTTCCTTATATCCAGTCTGAACTTTCTCTTGTTGAGCTTTGTGTCATTCTCCAGTGTTTAATCAACAGTTACCAGGGAGACATGGAGCCCAAAACTACCTGCAATATTCATGGTGATGCCACGTCAGTGCTAAATATCATGGAGGAGTTGCCTCTTTTGACTGCTTGGTGATGCTGTGTTTAATGCACCTCAACATGTGGTTTGCTCTCTTGGCTGCCATGGCATGCTGCTGGCTTATATTGAGCCTGCTGTCTCCCAAACACCCAAGCTCCTTTTTGCTGCGCTGCTCTTCAACTACTTGTCTCTCAATCTTTGTCCAGTACTACACCATCCTAGGTGGTGCATTCATCATTTTCCTTTTTTGAATTTCATACCATTGCTAATATCCTAGTGTTCCAGTCTATCTAGGTCTCTTTGCAAGGCCTCTCAACCCTCAAGAATGTAAACAGCACTTTCTAATTTGATGATCACTTGCTAGTGATGTGTTCTGTTTCAAAATTCAGATCAGTGATAAAAATGTTAAACAAGACTAGCCACATACAAAAGTCCCCCACAAAAGTTTCTTTCCACCAGATCCCAGGGCTTTTGGTGTTATTCAATTATACATATTTATTTATAGGAGAATCCGTAATCCTTGCAGGTTAATCAGCTGCACCATAACTTTTTGGTTCTATGATAGAACTGAGAAATTAGGAACAGTAAAGATATCTGTAAGCAAGAAAATTTCCCAGTGCACATGTACACAATGCTGTTTCTGTCACAGTATGCTCATTTGTATGATGAGTATGTTAGCAGTGCAAAAGAGTAAGGATGATTGTATATGCTCTATGCTTAAATCTTCAGCATTCATCTCCCATTGTAAGGGAAGAAATTAAGTAAGGGGAGGGAATTATCTTAATATCCATGTAGCTGCAGGTTATAATGAAAAGCTACTGAAGTTCTAGAAGCTCCTTTTGCATACAGAACTGTGTGACAAGATTTCTCCCTCATGTAAACACTTGATTCTGCCCTGAATCTCTGTTGTTACTGCAATATTTTTGTCATTCATGACAGAGAAACTTTTGTGACACAAAGTAGGGTTGCTCATATAGTTCTCCATTCTCAACTAAGGAAAACAAAAACTTATAGCTGTAGGAAGTAGAGAAGAATAGACCTATTATGAGATCTATCATTTAATACACATACATCAGGTAGTCAGTTTCAGAAATAGCATAATTCTAAAATCAGACCTATGTAGGAAAATAGCTATTACAGTGAATGAAAACATGCTTAGATAGAGCACAATAGAGCACACACAAGTCAAAAAAAGTACTTACTCTGCACTGACATGAACAGTTTTGGGCAGTTTACAGTGCTTTCAAATAAAACAGAAATTTCTCTTTGCTTTTTAATAATCATTTATTTTCTCTTTCCCTTGAATGAAATTTGCAGGTGTGCCTCACTTGTTTGTTCTCTTACTGATTGATCTCCTTGTTTTCATTGCAAGATACTGTCTTACATAAATACAGCTTTACAAAGTGAAGAGCCAATATTTTCAAACTGATGAAAACTAGAATGGATATAGCCTGCTTTAAGGTTTACTATAACTCATATGAGTCTATTGAAAATCTAAATTATCTACTATCTGCAATCTTGGAGATGGGAAATGTTTAGAGAGTTAACAAATCTAGTAGTTTTTCTACTCTGATTATGCCTCTGGTAGAATTTAATATTATTAGTCCTCAATACATCATAGGGAAAAAAGTGCAAATATGATGTAAACTCATGCAAGCACATGTATTGTAAGCAGAAAAATCGAAATGCACATGTATAGTACAAAGCCTCACAGACTTAAGTTGTGGTTGGAACCAAATCACAACAGATTCAAACGATTGTGGTAGGAACAATCAAACTTCATTTGTTGAAGGGTATGAAAGTATTTGCAGTTGGGATGTGCATCATGTCATTACATAACTGTCAGAGAGACTAGCTGGGACAAAGAGGTAGTTCTCAGGCTGGCCTGGGAAGCTGAGGCAGCTGGGGCTGCTAATGAAGACAAGAAAAGCCTTAGAGGCCAAGCAGAAGGGCCAAGCAAGTCTTATCATTATACACCAGATTTTCTTTTGGTGTTTAGTCTACTTTCAGATTCCATTTGGGGCTCCTCCAAACAGATTTTTTTCAAGACAGGAATGATGTATCAGGTAGGGAAGTCCTAGGCAGTAGAGCAGTGAGACAGTCCACATCACTCCATCTTACAAAGATGTAGTCCTCTTTGATTTATCAATAATGGCCTGTTCCTAGGGTCTAACCTAGCTTTGCATTTTCCACTAGCAGACTACTCCTCATGGTCTGGCTCTGAGCTGTTCTGGCATAGCATCAACCTAAAAAGAAAGGATCTCACAGTGACTTCATCAGAAAGTTGGTTGACTTCCCATTTTCTTTTCATTTTACATCATTAAGATATCAGGACTTGTATTTCCAAACAGCTTGTGAGGAAATACATGATTCACTGCTGAAAATCACAGAATAAAGCTGCTGGAATTCGTCTTCCTTCTACTCTTTGTTAATAGTAGCTCTGAATCATGAATTTCTTCATACAGTAATTCCCTTTAAAAAGAAATTTATCTGCTCTGTCTTCACAGTTTTCCTAAGGGTGAAGATAATTTGCAGTCTAAATGAAATCTCCTTTTCTATGGGATGAAACCAAAACAAATCAGAATTTAAAAATAAACTAATTAATAAATAAACAACACTTGTTTGGCTGCACAATCTGTTTATAGAGTTCCCGTACTCATTTGTGAAGAATCTTTATATTAGGAGAGATGTATTAGTTTACCAGAGGAGTTCAAATTCTTGAAATCCTGTGACCATAAGAAATAGAATAATTGACAGATAAATATACTAGAAAAATTGTCATGTGAAAAGTACTAGTTATAGAAAGAATAGAAACTCCTAATCAAAAAAGTATTGTGATTACTCAACATGGAAAATTCACTAAACTGCTAATGGGTAACTATGTCCAATGTCCATGAAATTAAGAAAACTTTGAATTTTTAGGAATCCTTATTTTAAGTTCTATCTACCATAAGGAGTTCAAATAAAACACAAATAATATCAATTACTTCAAAGCCCTTTCCCCCGTGAACAATAAATTATTTCAGATGTGGCTTTAATAGAACCCTGAGGATGTAAAGCAGTTTTCTGATAGTGCCTGATCCTACTCTTTAATGCCATTCCGATCAGTTTTTTAAAGAAAAACCCAATCAAATTCAGTCACCAGAATAAACAATTTTAACATACTGCTTATCAAATAGTACAGGATTTCATGTTTAAACTAAATATATGCTGAATATATATGTCATAACTAATTAGCACCAACTGATTGTGTTTCAAATAAGTAGTCTACTGATGTCAGCTTATGTAAAATGTGTCTTTGTGGCCTGTTTGTGTATCCAAATGATAGAGAAAAGCAGAATATGTTTCAGAAAATAGCATTTATCTAACAAGTTAATCTATTCCATAAACTGCCGAGTACAACAATACATCATTGCCATATCTAGTGGAACTGGAGATAATTTGTTCATGTACACTGACAACCCCCAAGCTCTTGTCATGTTGTTTCCATCAGTACACGATTGGTTTGATATATAATTTCAACAGCTGTTGTGAAAGTTTCAGGAAACATTTAAGAGCCTAATTTATTCTAAAAGTAGATTGCATTTAAACTTTCACAGTTTCTTTTCTTGATTTCAGAGTAGTTTGGAATTTGGTATTTGAAGATAGCTATAAAATGGAAACATCTGTACCCCTCTACTTCAAGCAGGAAATTATTTTTTATCTTTCTTGGGTCTTGCTAGAATACTAGGCTAGAGCTCAACGTGCTTATTAGGCAAATATGACTCAGTCATTCAGCAGTGCCCGGAAGTCTGAGCTCTCTACCATGCTATTCTTCCTAGTATTCCAGGTGATAGCCATATAAGCAATAGCAAAGAGCAATACAAAGACATAAGCAAGACATTTGTAAATGGTACTGACTGTCACAAATCTTGAGAGCATGTACTGACCTATAACACTAACACATTAACTTTTCATTTTTCAAGATTTGAAATTTAAAGACCAGTTTCTAAACTTCATTTTGCAAGTTGACAGGCTCTAGCCAGCCAGCACACAGGGGGAATTATGACAGTTATTCAAAATGAAGGTCAGTGCTTATCTCTGCAGTTTTACATGCAAACAGTTCAGATATCGAACAGTAAGTTGTCTACTTCTGGTTGGGTTTTTTTTTTTTTTTTTTTTTTGTCATTATAGTCAAAGCATGTGGATAAAAAAAAAATCTAGTGTTGACATTTGATTGCATTACCTTTTGTCAATTATACTTGTTAATGATTAAAGCATTCTGTCAAAACTGACATTCCTCATTTAATTGACTCATCTTCACCTAACCCTCTTTGTCCACCTCTAAGATTTTCGATATACATCCTTATGTTTTTTTCTTTCAGCATTTCATGAACAACTTCTTCTTCCAAATCCATGACAAAAACTCATCCTGGCATGATAGAAAATCCTTGGCTACAGATTCCAATTGACAAACTGTGGTTGCTGCCTTCAGTGTTGTCCATACAGCAGTTCCTTTAGACATTTTTACTCACCTCTTTTGTTTAGTGTCTCTTTTGGGTCAGTGAAGCAAGGTCAACTTTGTATTTGTACAGGACCTTCTGTTATTTAGATCTATTTCTTAACAGATTCATAGTATAGAGTTTCTGAAAATGCATTTTATTGCCATTAGAATTAATTTTGAATGGCCTTTGGATTAACAGAGAGTAGCACTGTTCTTTCTCTCACAGTATAAAAGTGGAAACATTTATTTTATAGGTCCATGCATCTAATTAAGGAGAATATGAAAATAAATGTGAGAAAAAACATTTTGAATGCTGATGTGTGCGCGCTGGTGTGAGTGTAAGGGGCAAGACTGATTTAAGTCAATTATTTGTGAGGTCACGCTGCACACGCAAACCCTTGTGCTTCCTCCTTGTGTGAATAAGTCTCATTCAGCAGCACTTTTTTTGTATACCAACATATTGTCTTTAATGTTGCTATTCCAGATAGGAGAAAGAAGTCACACAAGTTAGTAATTTCTCATAAAGAACAGTTTGAAATGTCAAAAGCCTCTAGTTTAAGCTGTCCTTCATTTCAGATTCTCTAGGAACATATAGGTCTCCACTTTCCAGTAGGTGATACATTTTCAAGGAAAACTGCATGATACTATGTAAATTTACTACATCTGTGTTGATCGGTGCTCAAGGTCGTGTCGGTTCTATCTGACTCAGGGGACTGTTAGTAGAAAAAGGCTGATTAAGGAAGGAGAGAGATACATTCAAAAGGAAATTTAGAGGAGAAAAATTGAGGATTTCAAATTACCCAGTCGCATCTGCAATCAAAAATGGAAGCAAAAGGCCTTATAACCATAAGAATACAGCATTTCTCACAAAATGAACAGTTTTTTATGAAATAATCTTCAGCACTAATTTGACTGAAGAAGGCCTTTTTAATTCTGTTCTCTGTCTCACTGCTACAATGCATATACACATGCACCTATACAAAGACAGTACAGAATTTACTAGAGGTTGATGGGAAGATGTCTTTTTGAGCAGCACAAAACAACACTGAAACCTACTGTTACTTTTTCATGGAAAATAATAAACTTTCACCAAAAATCTGGATCAACTAATACCTATAACAGACTAAACACGCTTGTTCTCACACATTGCAGAACATGAGGCTTGCAAACTATGGAATGATGCTAATTGCTATAGAATGAGTAGAATCTGGATGGAGGATGCACATTAATGAGTAGAATAATCCCAAAGGGCTTCAGAAGCATAATACTTAGCCAGCCACACAGTCAGCCACCTCTACTCCATCTCTTACTTATGACAAAAATTTCATATTATCATAGAAATTATTTTACAAAGCAAGGCACTGGAAGCCAAGATACTCTACACTTTTCAATACAGTTTCAGAAAAACATACAGATGCCCTTTTGTATCTTGTAGAAAATCAATCCCTGTTTTATTAAGATCACTTGGAACTTCTAAATTTTGCTTGACTGGGTTTTGTTTGCACCTTCTTACCCTTTTTATTCTTATTTGGAATGAAGAAAGTAACAGTAATGCCTTTTTAAAAGGTAGATTATCTCTATACAAACTGAGATACTGATCTCTTAGATTTCTTCCATAGGCATGAGTGTAATTAAAGGAAACTGTCATCTTTCTACAGATACCAATATATACTGAATTAAAATTATTTTTTTTCTCCGTCTTCCTCTTCATCTAAACTCTACTAACAGATGCTGGATCTCTCCCAGTAGAAATTTAAAAAAGTCCTTTATAATGAATGGATTCATCATCTGATTTTTTTTTTTCTTCTTGTTTTCTTCTTGTTAAGTCATGGTTTTGACAATGACGAAAGTATTCTCTGCATTAGAGCATAGTTGGTGAGCACTTTTAATGCACTGGAAAACACAAAATTCAGTATAAAAAAATAAATGTATTTTCAACATGCAAGCATAGATCTTCATACATATTTTCCTTCTGTCTGCATGTATCAGCAGTGCTTTTTAAAGACATGATGTGGAACTGATTTGTACAGGACTTTGAGAATATCCCTGCCTANCTGAGATACTGATCTCTTCGATTTCTTCCATAGGCATGAGTGTAATTAAAGGAAAACTGTATCTTTCTACAGATTACAATATTATACTGAATTAAAATTATTTTTTTTCTCCGTCTTCCTCTTCATCTAAACTCTACTAACAGATGCTGGATCTCTCCCAGTAGAAATTAAAAAAAGTCCTTTATAATGAATGGATTCATCATCTGATTTTTTTTTTTCTTCTTGTTTTCTTCTTGTTAAGTCATGGTTTTGACAATGACGAAAGTATTCTCTGCATTAGAGCATAGTTGGTGAGCACTTTTAATGCACTGGAAAACACAAAATTCAGTATAAAAAAATAAATGTATTTTCAACATGCAAGCATAGATCTTCATACATATTTTCCTTCTGTCTGCATGTATCAGCAGTGCTTTTTAAAGACATGATGTGGAACTGATTTGTACAGGACTTTGAGAATATCCCTGCCTAATCTGGAGATAAACGTATACTTGAAACAAAGAATCACATGAATCTGAAATCAGCTTATCAAAGGATCATTATACTGAAGGCACTAAGGTCCTAAAATCTCACCTGTCTGGCATTTTTATCTTCTTTTTTTAAAACTCTGATTTAACTGCAAACTGCAATCTAACAATTTTGCTTTAGTCTGTGGCCCATTTATGTCACCGCATTAATGCAAACTCTTGGTAACAGATGGAATTCATAAATTAGATAGAAAATAGGACAGATAATTGCTACTTTACACAGAATGGAAAGATGTACACTGGGTAACATTTCAGTAAATTTCCTATATCATATAATTTTTCCACATCTCCATTGATTCCAGCATAGATTTAGTATTTCAAAAAGTCATGAGAAGAGGTATGGAAGACTGCTTAAAAATGTTTTAACATTGACTTTTCTGTAATGCAAATGCTAGTTTGATAGAATTGATAGACAGAACTATTAGTGTAAGTTCATGTATCAACAAACAACTCCCTGCTTCTATTTATGAAAAATAGTTCTATATGGACCGCTGAAAGCAGCACTCCAATGAATACACTGTTCCTTCCTGATTGACAAGGTTACATTGCAGAAGTAATACAAAATCTACTATTCCATAGACATTCAGTAGAAATCCTTACGTATTCAGAAACTCACCAGTGTATGCTTTCAAGGGAGTCAATATCGCCCATGGGAAAAAAAGTGGGGTTACACTACCAATGACCTCATTTATCACTTCCTGACAGTGGCCTAGATAAAGTTTGCAGTTTTTACCTGTAAATACTGCTTTGTGAAGTGCAAATGCACCAAGTGCAATGATTCAGTTTCAGGTGATGATTTTCTTTTAAACCAATGTTTAAAAGTATATGCTTCTCACTAATTGCATCCAAATTACATTGAAATAAAAAAATAATGCTAAGAAATTTAATGTATGTGATTACTTGCTTTTGGATCCAAAGAATATAATAAGTTGTTTTCCTTATGTATTTTTCCTGCATTGTGTTCAAGACCCATGCCTTAAAGCTTTTTACTATTTAACTATCATGCTCCTGTATGTTCTGGGTTTTATTTATTTATTTATTTGTTTGCTTGTTTGTTTGCAGATGCTTACACAATACATGTAACTCCCTCTGAAAGTAATGTCTCCTATTTATGTCACAGAAATTAGAACGAATACAAAGAAGACAGTAAATTTGGACTATATGATGAGCGTGCTAGGACAGTCCAGCCAAGATTGGCAATGTGCTCCACAGTCTTCAAACTGTTATGGGGCCTGGCATTATGATGGTGTAAGAGAAAAGTTGTCTTCTTCCCTGGCCTGACTCTGGAAGTTAAAGCCTTTAGTTTAGTTAGACTTATGAAAATCAGAGTTGATAGTTTTTCTTGGTTCCCGGATATCCAGAGAAGAATCACCTTTTTACCATCCATAAAGACAGCGCACATCACTTCACCTGCTGAAGGCTGTGTTTTGAAGATTTTCTTTGATGGAGAATTCATGTCATCACTCCATGGACTGACATTTTGACCGCAGTTTGTAGTGGTGACACCACATCTCATCATCAATAATGATGTGATCCAGGAAACTGTCACCGTCAGCCTCATAATGATACAATAGTTCCTGACAAACTTGCATACTATGCTCTTTCTGTTTCTTTGTGAGCATTGTTGCCATCACTGTTTCCAGAGCACTGAAGCCAGTATTTAGCTTCATACATAGTTTCCTGGTTGTAATCCACCAGTTCACATAGATGAGCAGATTGATGTGCTCTTCATTTCGTGGTGTGACAGATCTGCATGGATGTCTGGAATGTGGCTTATCTGTCACATCACTGTTGCGACTGCTGAAACACACCACTCACCACTTCACTGTGCTCAAATCCACTGTTCAGTATCCATAACGTGTTCAGCAAGTGTCAAGGAATGTCAATGGGTGCCACTTGATCTGCATGGCAGAATTCCATGACACACATTTGCTTCCTATGCACTTCCATGTCAGATGATATTTTGCCAGACCGCTGCACTGCTGCCATCTGTCAAATGGCGACAGAATGTACCAGGATATTCGCAGGAAGCTTCCTCCTCTATTGCTGTACCACCGTCTGCCTTTGAAGTCATAGGCTAACGTAATAAAATACGAGGCATTACTTTCAGAGTAGCCCTTGTATTAACTTCTACATTACTATTAATTGCAATATCCTCCTCTTTTTCTCTTACCTCCTTTTCACTCTAGAAATTGCCAGTAGGCTATTCAGTAGTTCTTTATGATGGTGAAATAGAGTCCTTTCCTCCACTGACATGTTTTAATTTCAATTAAATACAACAATTATAGTCATATTTTAATACTAATGCCTACTATGTTAGCAACTGAACATTTTCCAAAGTTTAAATGTAACATATTCCACTTTTTTGACTGAATACTTTTATTGCTGTTGATGCATTTTAACTCCCATTCTCTTCTCCTTGTTCCTTTTTATTTCCTTTTTTTTTTT
>VXAB01012913.1:63046-125296 GCA_013399175.1 Odontophorus gujanensis
CTATTTGCATCCAAATTACATTGAAATAAAAAAATAATGCTAAGAAATTTAATGTATGTGATTACTTGCTTTTGGATCCAAAGAATATAATAAGTTGTTTTCCTTATGTATTTTTCCTGCATTGTGTTCAAGACCCATGCCTTAAAGCTTTTTACTATTTAACTATCATGCTCCTGTATGTTCTGGGTTTTATTTATTTATTTATTTGTTTGCTTGTTTGTTTGCAGATGCTTACACAATACATGTAACTCCCTCTGAAAGTAATGTCTCCTATTTATGTCACAGAAATTAGAACGAATACAAAGAAGACAGTAAATTTGGACTATATGATGAGCGTGCTAGGACAGTCCAGCCAAGATTGGCAATGTGCTCCACAGTCTTCAAACTGTTATGGGGCCTGGCATTATGATGGTGTAAGAGAAAAGTTGTCTTCTTCCCTGGCCTGACTCTGGAAGTTAAAGCCTTTAGTTTAGTTAGACTTATGAAAATCAGAGTTGATAGTTTTTCTTGGTTCCCGGATATCCAGAGAAGAATCACCTTTTTACCATCCATAAAGACAGCGCACATCACTTCACCTGCTGAAGGCTGTGTTTTGAAGATTTTCTTTGATGGAGAATTCATGTCATCACTCCATGGACTGACATTTTGACCGCAGTTTGTAGTGGTGACACCACATCTCATCATCAATAATGATGTGATCCAGGAAACTGTCACCGTCAGCCTCATAATGATACAATAGTTCCTGACAAACTTGCATACTATGCTCTTTCTGTTTCTTTGTGAGCATTGTTGCCATCACTGTTTCCAGAGCACTGAAGCCAGTATTTAGCTTCATACATAGTTTCCTGGTTGTAATCCACCAGTTCACATAGATGAGCAGATTGATGTGCTCTTCATTTCGTGGTGTGACAGATCTGCATGGATGTCTGGAATGTGGCTTATCTGTCACATCACTGTTGCGACTGCTGAAACACACCACTCACCACTTCACTGTGCTCAAATCCACTGTTCAGTATCCATAACGTGTTCAGCAAGTGTCAAGGAATGTCAATGGGTGCCACTTGATCTGCATGGCAGAATTCCATGACACACATTTGCTTCCTATGCACTTCCATGTCAGATGATATTTTGCCAGACCGCTGCACTGCTGCCATCTGTCAAATGGCGACAGAATGTACCAGGATATTGGCAGGAAGCTTCCTCCTCTATTGCTGTACCACCGTCTGCCTTTGAAGTCATAGGCTAACGTAATAAAATACGAGGCATTACTTTCAGAGTAGCCCTTGTATTAACTTCTACATTACTATTAATTGCAATATCCTCCTCTTTTTCTCTTACCTCCTTTTCACTCTAGAAATTGCCAGTAGGCTATTCAGTAGTTCTTTATGATGGTGAAATAGAGTCCTTTCCTCCACTGACATGTTTTAATTTCAATTAAATACAACAATTATAGTCATATTTTAATACTAATGCCTACTATGTTAGCAACTGAACATTTTCCAAAGTTTAAATGTAACATATTCCACTTTTTTGACTGAATACTTTTATTGCTGTTGATGCATTTTAACTCCCATTCTCTTCTCCTTGTTCCTTTTTATTTCCTTTTTTTTTTTGAAAATATATATTTAGAAAGTTTTCAAGAAATAAAAATAGAACATTATCCTTCTTCTAGAGATATCTTTGTACACAAATGTTCTCCATGCACAACTGAAAACACTAAAAGCATAGAAAAATTGTGACTGCCAAGGATATGAAGTCAGCTTCCAAACAGAATGTGTTCAGAAAGAGGTGAGCTCATGCATGTGTTATAATTTTAGCAAGCTTAGCCACAGACTGTAGATACGAGTGACTTTTATGTACCCAACCTTTTTTCCTTCTGAAGTGGAAATGTATATGCAGAGCTTTGAGACTGAAATGGGTTGAGACTTCTTCCTTGTTAACACTACTTGCTTTCACTGTATCTTTCAGTACAGAATTATACCCAACACAAATTTTGTGCATCTCCTCTCATGCTCTCTGCTTTGTTTCAGGTCCTAGAGTGAAAGATAATGTTGAATATTAGCCACATTTTCTTCATCATTCTGACACAGAAAGAAATGTAGATGGAAAATGTAGCCTGATTACGTACTTGCTTCTGTGGAAGACATAAAGAGTGTTATCCTAATCACCACATTTCTATGCAGCCTTGATCTTATCCCTTCCACTACACTGTGCTACTGCTTCTGACAGCTGTGGCAGAACTGCTATTCTGGAAAATCAGCACAACTGTGAATATATGAACCAAATTCTGAAACTGGTGAAAAGATATGAACACTTCTCTGAAGGCCAAAGTCTTCCTCTGATAAACTAAAGAATATATTTTAGTGCATTCTAGATTGAATTGTGCACACCCCTGAAAACTCAGTATAGTGCCACTAGATTTGTTAACCTCTGCTGCAATGCATGATGACACTGTGATTTCATTTCCAAAATACTTTATTTTGATGTATGTTCTATGGTAGTGTTGTTCTCCAGTTGTTTTCAAGTTGATTTATATACAGTTTATCTTGAGGTAGTACTAGGGGGAAAAAAAAAGCAACAAAAATGCATTATTTAATTTCATTTTGCAAAATGGTTATCCAATAAGTGCAATTTCACCTAGCCACTACTGAGTTCTGTGTCATTTCTCATATGTAACTCCTATATTTTATTTTTGTTACTCAATCTTGCTAATCATCTTTTTTTTTTTTTTTTCTTTTCAGAAATTATCTAATTTCACTGCTGTTTGTCCTGACGTCATCTTTTTATGGACTGATCAGATGGGATACTGCATTTATCTTATGTATAGACAGTTGGAACTTAGATATTTGTGTTCTTCAATCATTCAGAAATTTGATATAGTTATTAAATTCATCACGTTATAATAAAATGTTTTTTCTTACTCTCATCTGTTTTTGCTATATATAAGGTCTGTGAATTCTTGGAAAGAAGTAGAAGGTTACTTCTTCAATATACTGCATGATACTGAAACATTAAATGCGAACTGCAGATTATATTCAATGGAACAATTGAATATAATCTGTATTATAGATTTTTTCTGAGGAATTACTCAGTAAAAATACTGAAAGAATATCAATGAAACTCATATGTAAAGATTATCAAAAATAGAAGTGCATAAATTCTCCCTATAATTAATACCTTTGAAAACAGAACTGCTTGTTTTTATTTTTATATAAAATTAACTAAATATCCAATTTATGGACATGTGAATCAACCTTTCAAAACTTCATTTCTATGCAACATTCAATTTTCAAAGAAACTTACAAGATTTGTTACACCTTGATTAACCCCACAAATTTGGATAAAACTCTGGTAATTATACATGATTATAACTGGTGATAGTGAGTCAAAAGTGATCATGCTGGCTCCATTCTCTGTCAGTAGGAAAAGACTAGCACCTCCTGAGTACTTTCATTATAAAATCCTTACATTAGTATTTTTATACTATGTTACACGTGACATGACAGACAAAATGCAAATAATAACTATCCATGACTCAATTCTAGGGCAAGTCCTGCTCAATGTTTTTATCAGTGATCTGGATGCATGAGTAGATGTGCCCTTAGCAAGTTTGCTGGTGACACTGAACTGGGAGGTTCTGTTGACACTCTTGATGGGTGAGGGATAGATCGATTGTAGTACTGGACAACCATCAGTAGCAAGAAGATCAGCAAACAAATATGCATGGTTCTGCACTTCAGATGGAGTAATGACAGATGCATGTGCAGACTGGGAGAAAAGAGGCTAGATAAGAGCTTTGCAGGAAGGGGCCTGACAGTGTTGGTCAACAGTGGGCTCAGTATGAGTCAGTAATGTGCCTTGGCAACAGCAAACTGCACTGTAAGATGCATTAAGCACAGGCACCAGTCTCTTCTCCCTCTTAAGCAGTGACAGGGTGCAAAGAAATTTTGTGCCATTGCACCAGAGGATATTCAGACCACAATAAACATCTGGTTGGGGGCTGGCTGTGCATTGGTCAGCAGGTGATGAGCGACTATTTTGTGCATCACTTTTTTTTTTAAATATTTATGATTACTATTGTTTCCCTCTTCCTTTTCTGTCCACTGGGAAAAGAGGTGGGGGTGAGCAAAAAGCTGTGAGCAGCTTGCCAGATTAAATGACATCTTTGGAGGCCCCTTCCAACTGTCCCATTCCATTCCATTCCATTCCATTCCATTCCATTCCATTCCATTCCATTCCATTCCATCCTATTGTTTATAGATAAAAAGTTGATCAGAAAATATAAAAATCATATGAAATAACTACTCTAATTCTGGAAGATAGAGAAAAAATAAGAATATGATGGGTGAGAGGAAAACCACAGTCTTCTGTAACAGGATGCCACCACACTACTGATAACATTAGGGAATCTGCTCTGGAAAAATGAACTTTAATAATATTTACAAGTGTTTCTTTTTAAGACAGTGGAAATGAAACTGTTTTCTGCAATCTTAGATGAAAACATTTTCTTGATTTTTAACCATTAGATATCTATGACAATCTGATGCTGAAAAATTCCTCATATAAAACGTAATATGCAAAACTGATTGGAAAGTATTCCCTTCTTTACTCTTCTATGCAAGAAAGTATAGAAAAATATAATGCAACAACTTCAAAACAATGAAAGTGTGCATTGAAAAGCAAAAGGAATCAAAACTAAACACAAAATGAACAAACAAAAAACAATAAAAAGCCAAACTCATGAATCTTATTGCAGTCAGAAAGCAATTTATATTTCTCTGTTTCATTTCGTATGCTAAACTGTTTGAGGTCATCTTCAAATACTATGAACTGCAATATTAGATACCCAATGACATCTTTTATGCCTCTTTTGGTGAATGTAATGGGACAACATTATCTACCCTTATTATTTCAGTAAGATTCGGATCCTGCGCTTATTCGAATGATACAAAAAACATAGCAATAAATTGCATTTAAACAAGTTCTAGCTACTGTCAATGGGATTGCAAAAAGTTTTGCAGAACAGGAGTATAATGCTATTTAACCACAGGTTTCATCTGAGTTACATAAACACTTGACTTCCATAGCCAGTAATCTGTATAATCTTCAAGCTGTAATGATTCTCCTTGATGTAATGGGTATGAACTCTATAGGTGATTTTCACTTCCTGGCTCAGTGAAAGAACGTGACTATCACAAAGACTGTAGAGAGAAAAAACATTTAAATGTTTTGTGTTAGCTTCCTTTCAAAACCAAAGTTGTATGGTTATTTTAAGAACAGTAAATAGGATTGAAAACTGTAAATTCTATTTTCAAAGCTGTCTTCTGTGTCATTATGGTCAAAGATCTTATGATCTTTAAGATCCATGTAGTTCATAAATGTTTTCTTATTTTGGAAAAGATCCTGGGTGCTTAAAACAACATAATGTCTGAGATTCTGCTTACTAGCATTCCAATATCTGAAAGGAGACTGTCTCTTTAAAACTAGAAAGCAAATACAGAATAAATTCAGTCTAATCAAGTTGTCTTTGCACCTTCAAAAGTCAATATCACACCTTCAGCTCAGTGGGAAGAAATATTTCACTTCGCTATCAGCTCATCATCAACTGACAATTCGGGGAAGGCAAGCAATTCCTGGGGGTTGTTCCACTGCTTTTAATCTCTGGATATTGTGGCAGCTTTATCTGTGAATTTTTCTACACTGCCTATTTCCTTAAAACCTTTAACATGATTTTAGCATAGATTTTGATCGGTATTTTAATTTCCTTTATTAAAATAAAATATATAAAAGGAAAGGAATCATTTAAGATCCTAGCTGACAATGAAATGGTACTTACATTGTCATAGGGAGCTAACTTCCTATTACTACAATTGTATTTGACATTTCCATTAAAAAATCTTCTACTGGCATTATATTATTACGTCTGTCACAGCTCACTGTGGCTTTGGTTATAGTCTGATTTTAGATTGCTGTTTTATAGCATTCTTAAAACGTACCTCAGAGATCTGCTTTAGAAGTACATGCATTTGTTTTTGTTCCAAAAGGGTAGTAAGAAAATATTTACTGAGCTCATTTGAACTTTTGCATAATAACTCCATGCAATTCTCTAACTTCACAAAAATATAAAGAAATTTAGTTTAAGTAATAAATAAAATTGAGCTTTTACAGTAGTACAGAACACTGATAATTTTATGTCAGTTAAATGTAGAATTTTAGATAAGGTGAAGAAAAATTTCTTTGGATGCACCATGAGTTACAGGAAGTGAGATCTAAGTGGAAAAGGAATATGAACAGAAATTCACTAGACTGACCACGCAATCCTAGAACCAGCTGCATTTGGCTTAAATTCCAAAGGATATGATTACTATCTTGATCCCATCATTAAGACACTTTTAAGGATCCATAATAACTTATTAAGCACTGGAAACACAATATTTTGGCTTTTAAAATCATTTGATATTTAAACATATTTGTATAACTTATATAAATCTGCATTTACTAGCAACACATGATTTCAAGTAGAATATCCTTATAACACAACTCAGACTGCAGTTTATAAAATGTTTAGACTAACATCACAAGGTCACGTAGACACCTCAATAGTAAAAGATAGTTCTCATAGAATTCCATTTATACACAAATTATTTATTCAGGTGCATGATATATTCTGTCTGGGAGCTTGACCTCTGCATTGCCATCTGCTGATTGTAAATTTTGTGAAAAACATTGAGCCAAACTCAGATTTTTCTTGTTCAGAAGATTATGCTTTCTACATTATTTAACTACCTGTCATTTGACCTTGTCTTGAAAATCAGCGTATGCTTCTCATGTCACAGCATTCACTGTTGACAGCTGGTGTTTATCACCAGAAGCAGTGGGGGAAAATTACTCTGTGTAAAGCCTAGCCCACTTACAAATACAGTTCAAATAAAAATAAATAGAAATGAGGAGTCCCTAAATAACACCACACAGCTCTTCAACAAATATAGGCAATGTGTAATGCTTGTATGAGACTTCGCTGTACAGCTGCTGTCAGTATTCTCACTGCTCAAGAAAACAGCTGTAGTGATACCTGTGGTTTCCTGTACCAGAAAGTGATAAAAAAAGCTTTAAAATATGTCAAAATTCATCACGTTTTCCTGCAGCACTACTATTTTCCCTGGTAGGCAAAAACCTAAACAAGGTAATGAATGATCAGTATTTGTCCTGCTTTTATAATCATCCATTACTGGCAATTGTCAAGGAAAATCTGGGCTAGATGGACCTCTATGTTCAGCCAGTATATATGTATTTCTATTTTGTTAAAACACCTGTCGAATAAAGCAGCATCAGGACAGGTAAGCAGGAGACATCTTATTTCAGGTGTGAAATACAATTCAAGTCCTGGACAAGGTTGGTTAGTAAAACTACACTGCATGTTCTCATTTAAAGGCAACAAATTTGTTATCATAGACAAATAGAAGAATTTACTCTTTGGTAATTGATAATACACTCAGCTTCAGTTCCATGTGTTAATCCAGCTGAGTTCCTGCCAATATTTTTCATACTGATGGCATGAAAAAACATGTTTTAGTAAAGATAAAAACAGATTGTTAAGATCTAGTTTTCATATTGATTTGTTTAGTTTAGTTTGCAAAGCTTGGAACAGTTGTGCAGAACTGCTACGTGTAGAAAATAATATTATACATTTATACTAAATTCTTCTTCCTACACTTTGGAGGTCTGTCACATTCATTTACATTAATCTGTGCAAATTAACTCCTTTGCATCCTGTTTGATTTGTTTTTATTTTCTATCACCTGCTGAAAGGATGGCACATATACAGTGCCTAAAGGGCTCTGGAAATAAAAATTCATCAAGGGACACTTAATGTAAGGACAAGATTTCTGACTTGGAATTTCACAATCACAGATCATAGGATTACTGGAAAGTAATTAGAAGTGTTCTAGAAGCTTCATTTAAGAGAATGTAAGGCTATTTCTATTTTTTCTTTAGCATCCTGCTGTCCACTATGAGGTAGATTTTTTGACACATTAAAAAGAAGAAGAAATTGTGTTGTTTCACATAAGTTGTTGTTCTACTTTCTTGATTAATTTATTTCTACTGTACCTTTTTTGACTTCGAAACCATTCATGACAGTGAATTCCAATTTTGCCTATAAGGAGATATGAGGGCTGCCCTTAAAGTAACATCTTCTATTTTATTGTTTTAACCCATAATATCAGAGAGAGATAGTGGTGGTGTGGCACTAGAGGTTGAACTCTTTTACCAGTATCCTGTTACATGTTGTTGCTGTGTGACAGATGGCAGCAGAAGTGCAGTCTGACAAAATGGTATCTGACATGGAAGTGCATATATAGCAAAGGGATGTCACTAAATTCCTCCATGCAGACACAAGGGCACCCACGGACATTCATTTACACTTGCTGAACATTTATAGGGACAAAAGAGTGCATGTGAGCACAGTGAGATGATGGCTGATGTGTTTTAGCAATGGAAACAGTGATGTGAAATACAAGACATGTTCTGGACAGATATTTTACAAACGCATTGTGCAGGCTTGAGGGTTCCTGTTCGTTGCTGGCAAAAATGCATAGCTAATGAAGATGACAGTGTTGAAAAGGAGTGTTTTTTTTTGTTACTGTGCTCTTTGTATCTTGTAGTTTCCCTGGAAATAAACAGGCAACATTACTTTTGAAGTGACCTAGTACATACTGCATCTGTAGTACATGAAAGCCGTTTCCATTTCCAAATATAATATTAGCCTTTATGGAAAATTCTTGGATTGTAACAATTAAGCTGTGTTAGGCACATACTACTGTGATCATGCAAAGCTGCAAAACTTTAAAAGTCAGCATTCCACAGCTGTCACATAGCAGTATTAATTTTAAGGCATTTGGTCTCTGGAACACCTAATATTATGTAGAATAATACTCATGCAGCACTCATCTCAAGTCTGTGAATAAAACTAGAACAGGGAAAGGTGAGAGAAATGACTGATGACCATTTGTGCATTACAGGTTAGCAGGCTCACTCACACTTAGCTCTTAATAGATTTTTTCAATCTTATGGATCATGGGCTTGTAGAAAGAAAAAAGTCGTACTGAAAGAAATTCCCATTGTAGGAAACAAATAATAGTTTTAATTATTTGTTTATAGTGTGGTCACCCAAACAGGATGGTTTTTAGAATGGCCCTGCATATTTGGTTATGTCTTTAAATATACTAAAAATATTCAATAAAAGATAAAATACTTTTTAATTAACAAGATTTTAAAAAGATAACCAAGAAAAATATCCTACTGTTTTTATTATTATTATTATTATTATTATTGTTTTATTTTTATTTTTTTCATTTGTTCACACTGAAGAAGGTTTGGAAGCATGCATCATCAAAAAAAAAAAAAGAAAAAAAAAAAATCGCATTTCATACACTATTTCAGATGTACTCATACAAAAAGAATAACATTTACATGTTTTCCTGAAATAAGCTTAAGTCTTCTCAAATAACATTTTGATTAATTACATGTAAATGAATGCTAAGAAGTCTATAAAGGGATTTCTGCAGTTGTCAAGGTGATTTTAATTAACATAAAATGTGTCACTTTCCTGGTTTCCATCTGTGTTTCTGATTATACTGATGGAGCTATAGCTCATCTCCATAAGTGTTACACACTGATTTAAATATTCATGTAGTTCAGTCATATATAAAAATTAGTAATATAAATACTACAGGAATTGTCTGTTTTCACATAACATCTAGTACTATTAATTCACAGCATCTAATTTCAGCCTGGCAGAATCTTGGGCAACATAGTTCTAAAATATCTAATCACTCTTAGATAAGTCATTGTTAGATATAGCAGTAAAACTATATGGAAAGTGAAAGTTTTACCAGACAACTGCAGCTTACTGACAAAACCTTCAACTATGCCAGGTCATATTCTTAAGAAATATTCAAGAATAAATGACTTACTTAAGTTCAACAAAATACTTCTACTACAAGACAATTTGTATCACGATGCATTCTAACAATTATGAATCTAATACCTTTTCTTTTTTTTTCAATGAAAACAAGTTAGAAAGGCACATCCAGAAACTGATTTAATGAGATGATTTTTTTATGTACCACTATATTCTGAGTGTCAATAAAAATCAGCCTTTGTTTATATTTTGAATGATGTATGGATTATATTTTAAAAGTTTAGGTATATGGAATTAAATTAGTGAATACAGAAGAATATTAATTTTCTCCAGTGCATGAACTTTTCATTCACCTCTTTTCACAGAATCACAGGATCATTAAGGTTGCATGTGTTATCTAAGATCACCTAGCCCAACCATCAACCTATCACCACCATGCCCACTATGTCCTCTGCATTTTTAAACACTTTGTGTTTAAAAGAGTACACATTATCAGATCATCTATTGCAAATTTTATTTTTATCCTCCTACTTGTAAAAGCCTTTACTCAGTAGAACGTATGTACCTTTTCCAATTAAACAATAAAATGTTCTATTTGAATTAAGTTCTGAAATGAACTGTGGTTCTTATTGACTGCTACATTCAAAGATTATGGAATTTATGACAGAATTTAATAAAATCATGTTAAGTTTTTTTCTATTTCACAATATAAATTGTTTTTCTCCACCCTGGAAAGTACAGAAAATCATGCTCCTTCAGTATTGTTTACAAAGGAGGATGAGTATTCAGAAGATCTGTTGAGAATCTTTTTGAGGTCTTCCTGAGATGTTCTGAAGCTGTTGGGATTGTAGATATATGAGGGATCCACAGATCAAGCAGAACTAAGTTGAAGGAAACTTCACAGTCTCAGTGACCCAAAAGCCTTCTTTCACCTGCCTCCATACTCCGAAATTGTTTAAAACTAAAGTTTCTTAGCCTTGAAGGTGTGTAGAGGTATAGCTTTGTAGATCCAGACCTCAAACATAGATACCCAGATAGGGATGAACAGTATTGTGGAGTCTATGTGTGATGGAGAAGTAAAATCTGTTTCACAGACTCCATAATCCTTTTGCCATTTGAAATCATCAGTGTAGATTTCGTATAGAACAAAAATATCAGTGGAAAAAAATAACAGCTGAAGATAGATATAAAGTGCTTGATATGTTTTCCAGTTCTTTACAAAACAGAAATCATATTAAGAAGCATAGATACAGATCTCATGAGAAGAAACTAATTGTATTTCAACAATATAAATTACAAACTAATAAATTTAGGTATTTATGCTCATTCCAAATGTGATTGTTATTTAATCCAGGCTCTCAAGTACTTGACAATTCACTAGGTAAGAAAAATATCTTCTTCCCTTGAATGGAGTTCCTGTGTCTTGTAGCTTCTTCTATGGGGTGAGAATTATTACAACAGTGAGAGGGCTTTCAATACGAAGATTATTTTGACAATGAAAAAGCCCAGATGAGTCCTGTCAGTTTACTGTCAAGAGGTGGCCAAGCAGCAGGACTGTAGCACTCCTAAAAAAGGCATTCATTTTAACAAGCAGCAACACTTCGTGTATCAATAAATTATTTAGAAATTGGATGGTTGACAGGATAAATAATAGTATATTATACTAGAACAAAGCTTGGGTGGCTCTTTGTTATTAAATACCTGCTACTAACATGAAAATAAATTAATTAAAAAAAATCCAGATTTCTTTCTTGTCGTTGTTGTTACATAGAAAAAATAAATATTGAATGGTCAGTTGTGACTTAGTTTTACCTAGAGAATCTGAGCTGAAATGAACACTGAATGTTGTAATCTCAAGTGAAATAGCACTGGAAAGGATCTTGGGGTTAAGGTTCAGCATAAGCTAACAGTGCAGGGTTACAAATAACAAATAGCAGCCACTGGGAATAATTTCAAGGAACAAGGACAAGAAATGGGACTAGGGAAAGTGTATTATTTAGTGTGCAATATAACTGATATTGTTACTGAAGTTCTTGCAGTGATGCTTTAAAAGCTGTTGATGAATTGCTAGAGGATTGAAGAATGCAGAAAGAATGCATTTATCTCTTGAAGTAGTGCTAGTTTTCAGCAAGTAGAATGATAAGAATGGCTTATTTGAAGGCTCTCAATGAATAAATGGTTTCTGGTAATAAACAGCTTATCAGAAGTAAAAATAGTTTGTAGAAACTGAAACTAGAGTAAAGCTGAGACTGTTTTTGTACTTAGTCATTGGGAAAATGTGTTTAAAGAGGTGATAGCAGCTGTATTACCTTAAATCTACCATTCACATCACCATGTTTCTCCCAGACACATATGACAACTCTACAATAAATCAGAGGCTTAATTCACTAATCATTACATTATATCTTTCCATAACACAGATATAATGAAGACAAGAGAACTATATGTTTCTTTTGACCCTTATACCTAAATCTCAGTGAAGAAGTTACTGGAAAACAACAACTACAACAAAAAACAAAACTTAGCGAAATAGTTGATGATGCTGGGATCAAAACCAAGTTGGATATTAGGAAAAACATTCTCAGTGCGTGGTAGTGCATTGGAGCAAGATGCCCAGAGAGGCTGAGGAATCACCATCCTTTGATGTGTTCAAGTAAAGTGTAGATGTGGAACTGAGGGAGATCAACATATATTCATCAATATTATATTCATAATTTTTACTTTTGAGTTAAGTTGGCACTTTAATATACAGTACATAGATATATCTAAAAAGTAGTTTTCCCCAGTGTAGTGGTGAGAGCTTCCAAATTATATGTGGTAACAAAAATGAGATGTCAAGCACAGAATATGTTTTTCTTTGAAAATTAATTTCTTCCTCAATGCTACCTTTTAAAAATTTCTATTAACAATTTATCTTTCAAAAGATGAAGTTAGAATAAAACAATGTGTAGTTATAAACATTATTCTAGGTGTACCTGGTATCTCATTTGATTTTCAGCAGGTATTTGTACTAGTTTCATGGTTTGTTCCCTTAGCATTTTTGTTTTTAAGTGCAGAGAAAAAAAACAAAACTTATGTTCTCATGAACTGCAAAGAAAAATAAGATTTTAGAGTTGTCTGTTGAAAATAGTACTCTCTGTAAAAAAAAAAAGTTTCACTGATTTCACAAGACCAAAACATTATATCATTAAAAATGTTATGACAAAAAAAGTCAAACTAGACACAATGCGTATATACAGAGCAGGTAATTATGCCTGCTGAGGTTTTAAAACCAAAGGTGTGAATTCCAGAAATTAATGTTAAGATGAAACCATGTCACATCAAATGGAAAAGTTATAGCAAAACTAAAAACCCATGTCCATGCATATGTATTTAGAGCACTAAGTATAAAAAAGCAATAAGTAAATAAATAATGCCTTGTGCTAGTCTAGATCTCCCAGTTAAGTTGTAAAAGCTCAATGTTCAATTATGTTCAGTGGTATGAAACCAGGTAAAGACAAGCATGTTATATACCATCCCCATTTTTGCTTTTAGTTCTAATGAGCAAAATCTGCCTTACTGAATACAGTTGTGCATTACCTTTAGTCTACTCATAAATATAAATACATTTGAGATCACTGTTTTAACTAGGAAGATGTCCAAACTCTTCCTAACATAAGGCTTTGAATGCATCTCTGCATTTAAGTTTACTAGTTTGGTTTAAAATAATTTGAGTATGAGACTACGGTCTAGCAGTGGGTTTCCATCATTTAACTGACACACTGGTCAGGACACAAGACAAACTCTCATTCAAATAAGTGCTATTACCAATAAGAAAATCAAAACTGAATGAAACTAGAAGGAGAACATGTTAATCTGTGGTAATTTCTCACAGGATTACAGAACTACTACTGAAGAATGTAAGAATGCCAAATATTCATAAGGATAGAATAAAGGAGAAAAATATCAAAGGAATTTTATACCTAATATTCTACTTTTAAAATTGCTGTCTGTCTGGAAATTAGGCAGTTCTGCAACAATGTTTAATTCTTTGCCAGAAATCTGACCATGTGGCATTTTTTCTCTCCTAAGCTATACACTAGATATACCTTCAGTACAATTGGTAGAGCACAGATCTGTTATAGCATACTGAAAAATATCTGTAATGTCACAGATAAGCAACTGTCACCCAGGTCTCAACTTCCCATCCTATGAAGACATAAAATTTTTGTGGAGTCTGTCCTACTGTCAGTGAACTCCATCTGGCTTTTGCTAACACATTTTATATTTCCTCATTCCTCAATACCGATTGTGTTTGTAAATTGAAAACCTATTTCAGTTGCTCATTGCTATTCAGAGATGAAGAGTTTTAACCTTGATCTTTCTCTCAATGCGACAGTGAATATAGACATATATCTTAGCAAATATTTTTCTGTGCTGTATCATTTTCAATGCTAAGTGCCACAATTTACTTCATAAAATAAATTAAAATTTAGATTTAATAAAAACGTACTGCATCAGCTGTGGTTCTGATAATTTTCTGGTAAATATTCACCCCCGGTACATATCTCTGAGTTAATTTCCCATTATTTTATGTCACTGCTTTTTGAGAAATTAAAAAAGACCCAAAAACAGACGTGGGCTTACGTGCTGGAAAGAGTATAACAAGACTAACAGTACAGCTTTAGCTGTTGTAAATGGAAAATGGAAGATCCAGTGACCCCCTATACTTCAATTCTTATGTTGACCTTGATCCAACATACATTTAACAATAAGAACTTAAAAATAAATGTAATACAATAAATGGAATTTGGAAGCCTAGGGTGCAAAATCTTAAAGAAGGAAAATTAATAAAATGTTTTTAACCCAGATTTTTCTCATGGATGATGGATCTATATATTCTTCAACTGCAAGTGAATGAACACTTTTCCATGACATTTTAAATATTCTTTTGAAAATACAATCGTACAGTTCCACTTGGTTTAATGAGGCATATACAGAAAATGGATTCCATCTGACTATGCTAAAACTTGCATTAATTTGTAGAGAAATATGTCAGGTAAGTTTTCTTTTCCAAACCATTCCATAAATCACTTTGGATCAACTTCAACAAAGATTGTTGAGAGAACTTCCTTCCACAGTATTAAGTAGATTTTTTTTTCCAAAATTTCAGAATAATCATTTAAATATGTACTGCTATAAATACTACACTACGTAATTGAAGGTGTCTTCAGAAGAAAGTATGTATTTCTTCTATGTGCTGTAGATTTTACATACTACTATGTGGTTTGCTATTATTTGCAACTTCAGTTAGTGGGAATGACTAGAGAAGTCATGAAAATGTTTACATTAATGTTATATAATTATTGCCAAGGAGTAACGATCTAGAGAAGACCAGTTTTCCAAATGTTCCTTACTGCTCCACAGTGTTTCGAGATACACTGATTTCATTTTGTACTAGCAAAAGACAAAGTGGTTAAGTAAAATCGTTATGCTTGAGTAATTAAATTTTTATAGTCTTTTCAAGTATATGCTCAGTTTCTTGGTAGCATTATTTGTCATAAGGAATTAAACTGTTAACTGCATATACTATAAAATAAAAATGGACTGTTCTCCTTTAAACAAAAGCTACATTGCAAGGAGACATGCTAAGAATGAAATACCTTTAAAATAACACTTAAAACACTTTTATGAACACCTAGAGATAAAGAAACCAAGATCTGGTTACCACTGTCAATTTAAATGTGTGTTTTCAAAAGTTGTCGTTCAGTAAAAGTAGAAACTTGCAAGAACTTTTAAGTACACTATATTTATCATTATTCTACTGAATTTTTCTTCCATAAATAGTTATTGAAAAAAGAAAAAAGTAAGAACTATTCTTTGAGGAATCTGATTCAGCCATGTGAGCTTTTTATGTATCAGAATTTTTATTTTGATCTGTCAGAACTTTCCAAACATCTTTCTGAGTAGCAAAATCATGAAAAAGTGAAACTGCATTTTTTACATTTGCAGAAAACAGTTGACTTGTATATGTTAGCAGCTGTGCACAAATAGATAAAAATCTTATTTTGTGTTGAAGAGAGTTTAAGCAAGCTAAGAGTTTTGGCTTTATTAGGAACAAGAAACAATTTTAAAATTTCAAATAAATTTGCCTTAAACCCCAGGAAATTTACTGATATTATCCCACAGTGGCTCAAACAAGCAAAGTCATCTATCTACAACTACACTGACTAATCAAATATCTCATATCCAAAGACAAAGCCAAAACATTGTTTTTGAGTTCTTATAGACTTAGAAATATGGAATATTTCACAAGTGATAACTTTCCCTTGCTTAC
Source organism: Odontophorus gujanensis (assembly GCA_013399175.1). Taxonomy (NCBI): domain Eukaryota; kingdom Metazoa; phylum Chordata; class Aves; order Galliformes; family Odontophoridae; genus Odontophorus; species Odontophorus gujanensis. Next base: position 79,285 of record VXAB01012913.1, read on the forward strand.
TTGCAACACTTTAAACAAATATATATTTATACATACATATTTTAAACTATTGCTTTACCTCCAGGATTTCAAAGTAACGTGCTCAGCAGCACCACTGGGACAACAGTAGTTTCTACATTATGAATGTGTTCTGCAATGTGAACTGAAGCAATACTACTCTTGCCAAAATTAATATAGAAAGCATATGGCAGTCCAGCCCCCTGGCATTGCCAGAATTCACACAGGAGGAGACAATGAATTAGTTTCAGATATTGCCAAAAGTCCAGATGAGGTGACATACACTAGCACATTTACACCTGGATTCAGAGACATTGCAGTAAAATCTGGAGTTTAGAAACCTTCCTGGAATCTCAGACTTATCCAGTTTTAGACTTCTGAAATGAAATTTGAAAGTGAAAAATTTCAGCTAAGTGATCCAAACATCCCAAGTATTCTAAAGTGTTTTCACTGCTAGTAAATCATTTTGGTTTGTAATGATACTGAAAAGTGTGTTAAATCATATTTATATCCTTCTTCTAGTTCTTTCTCTACCACACAAATGTTCCCTGAATTCCTGCATTCAAACTTAGAATGGCAAACACTTCCATTTAACAATTCTCTCTTACAGTCCCTAACGTGATTAATTTCATCCAGAAAAAAACAATGTTAAACTAGCATTGCAGATCAGAACAGGTGAGTAGACTTAAAGCATATGAGGAAATTACACTTCAGCAAAGCATTCAGGATCATCTTGCTATTGCCAGCTTCCCATGCAACTCACAGAGAAGGAATCATGAGCTCTGTTCTGTTTGTGGGTGTTACAAAATATTGCACAAAGAACAGTTTCTAAAAACAGTCTTGCTGGCCCATTGTACTTAGGATGTTTGACACTTCATATAAATACTCTAAAAAAAAAAGTCACATTGATTGTTCTTCTGGGATTTGTAAGGAATTTCTTTCCCCCTTAGGTCAAGAATTGTGATTTTTTTGTTCCTTTATTTCAAAATGCAAGATTTGTTGCACTTGTATAATGTGTATCTCATCTAAATAATCTTTCTTTTCTTCGCTTCTGACTGCGCGTGATTTCCTGCCTCTGGCATGCTGCCCATTCTCCCAAAGGCTTGAGTGTATGTAAGTACTGCCTTACATTGGCACTGTGATATATGGCTTTAAATATGAATATCTGCATTGCATTTCAGGCCTGTGATCTACTCAATAGTTCAGATACTGACATCTTAAAGTCTTAGTGGATAGACTGGATATTTTACTTAGCTGCCTAGGCATAAGTTCTGTGATATTTTAGCAGATAAGCATGCGCTGAACAGTAACCATCTCTCTTTTAAACCAAGTTCACATGCCTGCTCCTAGTGGTACACTTCTCCTCTATGCTACAGAAAACTTTCCTGTTTCACTGCTGCAGTGAATTTTGGGGTTCATGGCACACATCTTCTGAGCTGATGGAAAGAGGCCCAATGTATTAGTTAATTAAATGGCTCTTACTATTCAGATGTGAAATGAAAAAAAATTCTTGATAATGAAAGAAATAAAGAGTTGATTTAGAAGTGGATATGTATTATAAAAGTTATCTTTATGGCATTGTTATTTGATCTAGTATTACCTCCAGGAAATCTTATTCCTGTTGGTTGCTTTTTCTCTTCATAATATTAATTGAATAAAAATTGCGTCACTTCAGAAGATATATCTCGAGTATGGCAAAGATTCTGAAACTAGGTAAATGTATATATTTAACAATTTTCTGAATTAAATTTCACCTCTGTCTGTACTGTGACTTACAATTAAATTTTCAGGATGTCATGGTTTTGTGATTTTTGGTATTGATATTCCACATCATAACATCATGTAGTGCATTAAGAGTTTAAGAGTTAATGCTCCAGCTCCATGGATCATCGACAGTTATGGGTATACCTGTCTCAGAAGAGAAGAAGAACTATATTCCCCAGAGGACTTTGCGATGCTTTGCGTTTTTACGTGTTTACACTCAGAGGGAAAGATAAAAACTGTCTGCGGTCACGGGACACTCTCTTCCCTTTCGGATCGACTCAGCAGTGGGTGCTCGCTGCAGTCTCGCCTTCAGTGTTTAGCACAAGGCCTTCGGTTTATCGGACACTCTCTCTTGCTTATTTTATTTTATTTATTAGCTTTAATTCCAATTATATAATAGTATATTGTGTTATTTTGCTTTCCAATATCTTACGTAGTAGATTAGCTTAAGTTCTCAGATCGTTGCTGCAGTTTTGTTTCTAGGCCCATCTCCCTTTTCCCTTTCCCACTTCCCCTTTCCTGGGGTGTGGGACCATGGGTCCCCCGCACCAATTGTCATGGAACTGGGCTGAACCAGCCTGTAAACTGTGGATAAGGAGATACAGATCAGCACAGCAAGTAAATACATTAACAAATTCCATGCTCAGACGTAGTAAAACAAAATGGATTGAGAGGAGATGGGAAGAGAATAAACACAGTAAAACTTTGAAGTAGTCCACCATAAATGCTTATTAATATATCACAAAATTACAGAATTGTAAAAGTTGGAAGGGACCTCTAGAGATCATCTAGTCCAACCCCCCTGCCAAAGCAGCTTCCTAGATCAGGTTGCACAGGTAGGTGTCCAGGCAGGTCTTGAACATCTGCGGAGAAGGAGTCTCCACCACCTCTCTGGGCAACTTGTCCCAGTGCTCCATCATCCTCACTGTGAAGAAACTTCCACACGCATTTGTGTGGAACTTCCTATATACTTTTATACTGCATTAAAGTAAGAAAATAAAATGATTTATATGATTATAAAAACAAAAACATTTGCCCATAAGGTCAAATAATATCAAATATTAAGTAAAATAAAATATGCAGTGTTCCAAGACTTGAAAGTAGTGAGAGGAATCTACTAATGTAAAACATAACAAGTAGGCGGGCTTCAGGGTGAGAATGTAGTCTATCAGATGTTTAAGCTAGATTGCCACAATGTAGTGTCTGCTTTTGTTTGACAGCGAATACATGGACAAGACAGCTTGTAGGATCATCAGCAGCTCTAAAATCATTCAAGAATTAATAATACTACTTTGAGTATTTTGTGGTTTAAGGCAGGCAGCTAAGCTCTAGTTTGCTTGGTGCGCCCAGGTGGGATGAGGGAGAGAAGCGGATGCAAAATAAAACATGAGTTGAGATAAAAACTTATTTACTGAGATAGAAAAAGAAAATAGAAACAAAAATGTGATAACTGTATCTGGGTATTTATATCCACAGTACAACTACTTGCTACCTTCCTAGCAGACCAATGAAAAAATACTATCTGTGATACACCTGGAATTGTCTCAAACACTTGTAAGATAATACCATCACCATGACAACAGGTTAACTGCTGAAGATGTAGTCAGAGGGAGCCCTGTGCAGAGAGGACACAGCCTTGCTCTTTCCAAAACTTCCCTATTCAAGTGGAGTTCTTGACTGTGGAGTTTTGACTGTAGAGTTGTTGATAATTAATTTGTTGAACTTAGCAGACATAAAAGAATGACTATGAGAAACTCAGAAGACTTTGAGACTTCTGAAATTAGGAACTACTGGATGAGCACTTTTTCTCAAACTGAGGATCCCCATGGTGGGTAGGCCAACAATGGAGTTCATACAGATGATTTCTTTTTCTTAGAATCTTTCTTCCCCTCCTCCCCTCTCTCTTTTCTTCTCTTAAATAGCAGAAGTCTTATTTCAATTTTTTTTTGCCACATTGTTTAGACTCACAGTTTTAAACAGATATAATTGTAATAAGAGTGCTAACACTTTGAAGATAATTGCAGTACAGAGATCCTCATTAAAACTGATGATTAATTTAGTTTGCATCTTGAATGTTGTTTCACCTTAATATAACCGAGGGGATTTGTGAATCTAGTCACCTTTACACCCATGGGCAGAACATGACACAACTAACCAGTGCCCAGCTAACAGCACAACTGCTCGAGTGACTGATACCCTACTAGCAATGCAATGTCTTACTATCCATTGACTGACAATCAGTAATGTCTGAGCAGCAGTTCATTCCTGTCCAACTCCTGTTATCTATATTGTCTCCTGCATGATAGCATATGGTATGGAATAATCCCTTGGCCTAACTCAGGCCAACCAGACCTAATTCAGTCTCCACCCCATCCCCTGATAAAGGTAGCAGCTCTTCTTGGTGTACTTCCTTTACTCAGCAACCAAAAAATGGTACTGCTATTAACACTGTCTTGGCTGAAACCAGGACAAAGTACTTATGCCCTTTTAATGAAAAAGGGCAAGCGTGAATGCATCAAAATAATGGATGATTTCCAAACAGCGTATCACACTAATTGCTTATTTTTAGACTCTGTCACAAAGTAAAGGACAAAAATGTTTCTCTATAGAATATAATGGTCCATATTAGCATCAAGCCAGTTTTTATGTGATATTTGCTTGCACCAGAGAACTGGCAGCATTTCGAATGAGGGTAAAACAATATGGTGCTTCAGAAGTCTAAGTCTAAATATAAAGTCTGTGTATAACATCACTGTACGACCAACCAAACTGAACACAGGGAAGTTTTCTTAGTAATGGCAGTTACTCAGTTGCTCTAAAATTAAAATATGATGAAAGTGAACATCTAATATGTTGTAGTTAGTCAGTACTGTAGAGAGAGAGGGAAAAACAAACAAACTAAACCAAAAACAACAAAAAATCCCCCAGAAAACCACAATAAAAAGCCATCCTCCTTGCTTTCAGTAGGTACAAATTTGTAGCTTTCCCAGTGATCAAGTCTGCCAAGAATCAAAAACTAAAACTAAAATCAAAACAGAAAAACATCCATTCTGTGATAACATCATCTGCTGTCCAGTTTGAAACAGGATTAAACAAACTTGAACTATGATGGTGATTAAAGAACACTAACATATCTGATGACTGGACAGTTGCATAACCTTTGATATTCTTACTTTTTCAGAAATATTTTTACATCCTGTCTCAGATACAGATTATATCTATCACCAAAACAGCATGACACTACCAACATGGCAATGAATTCAGAACACAGCTTTCAACATATCTTGATTTTCACCATCTTCACTTTGTCTTCCTGCGCTTTCTTTTGTGTCTTAGACTTACTAAATATGGTGACTGATTAAGATAAACAAACTGAACAAATGGTCACAAAAATGTCGACATTCTATCTTTATATCAGAATTTGCAGTTGTAAACAGTTTTTTTGTTTGTTTTCTTTTTTTTTTGGTAAATCTTATGCACCGCCTTCACTAGGGTGGAGTGTGGGAAGTTCCAGAAAGAGGGATTTCGTTACAGCCTGGGGAGACCTGAGAGCAGCCATTCAGTATCTAAACGGGGTCTATATGCAGGAAGGGATCTGTTGTGATAGGGCAAGGGGAAATGGCTTCAAACTAATATAAAGAAAAAAAAAATTAAGGGTGGTTAGGCACTGGAACACATTGCCCAGACTTGTGGCAATCACTTGTCCCTGGAGACATTCAAGATCAGGGTGTAGATAGTGCTGGGCACCCTGATCAATCTGTAGATGTCCTTGTTCATTGCAGGGGAGATGGACTAGATGACCTTTAAGGGATCCTTCCAACTCAAATGATTCTATGATTATATTCATATAAAGTATGCCAAAACCTATATGCCCAGTCCCCAGATTACACGTAAGTTATCAGATGAGACAAATTTATCCTCATTTTTACCTCCTCTCATTTTTCTCAATCTACAGATTTTCATATTATTGTGTGACATTAGAGAAGTTTTCATGGAACCATAAAATGACTTGGGTTGGAAGAAAACTTAAATGTCATCTAGCTCTAATTCCACTGACACAGGCAGTTGCCACCCTCTAGGTCAGACTGCCCAGGGCCCCATTCAAGTAAACGCCAAGCTTCTCACATAGTATATGTTTCACAACACGCTACAATGGAATTTGTGATTTAACCAACAGATCCTTTATTTTAAAGAACAATAAACGAATATATACATTCATTTAAATCTACAGATAGATTTTCATTTCCTCCACTAAACTAACAGGAGCTCATTTATGCATTGTTCCTACTGAATGTAATAAAGATTGTGAGAAACTGATTGTCTTTGGCACCAAACCAAAACCATTTCTATACAAAGTGGCTAATAATCAACATAATTTATATTAACAATAAACAGAGTTTAAATATAAGTTAATTTCCTTGTTTTATATAACAGCTCAAACATCCAGTGTTATGATTAGCATCCTGCCCCAATATTGATGAGTTTAGTCAGTAGAGAAGTTTTTTCAAGCTGATGTGAAGATTGATTTTTTTGTTTAAAAAAAGGCTTTCAATTAGTCTTAAGTCCTGTGTCAGTCTGAAGAAAGTTAAAATCTTTATGCTTATTCTGTTGAATAAATTGAGACTAAAAGACCAACTGAGGTGCTCATTCTTCTGTGGCTTTAGAATATGGCTGTTTATTGCTTTGAAAACTAGGCTGGTCAGTCTTAAGAATAGCCTAGTGCAAATTCCATGAGCAAATCCTCCTGGAATCTAATTCCAAATAGAATTGGGGGTAGGGATACAGTCATCATAGGATCACTAATTGTAAGTTGAGTCTGAACGATTTGTCTGAATTCCATGATGAAAGGACTGGCTGTTGTTGAGAGCTAAATTATTAACCTAAAATAAGTGGATAAAAAATGACAATGGAGACTAGAGAATGCAAGTAATAGTTAAACTGACAAATATGGAAAGAATAAGTCAGAAGAATTGCCCACACTTATACTTGTCCAAATCTTTAACTTTCTAAGGTCTCATTCTCTTTTATAATAGCTACATAAAACCCGTAACTCACTCAGGAACTTGTCCTGATTCTTTTTCCTCAGGGTAATTTTTTAAAAACACTAAAGCAAGACTGATGACCATCTCTGAGAATATAATTAAAGCAAAAACTGAAGAAGAACAAAAACATTTTCACTGATATTTAGTTGAGAAGCTCTAGTATCCTCTTAACTTTGAAAAGAGATGATGTCTTAACGGCAATCTTTTGTTTCTGCATTTTGATGTTACAAATTGGGTTTCAGCTCCAGACTGTAGACATTCAAGCCAACATGCTCACTTAAATGTAGAAACTTAAATAAGCAGTTTAAACATTGGCCAATGTTGCCATCTGAAATGTCTCAGCACAATCTGCCTGTCCTGTAGGTGATTCAGAATGACATGGTCATCACTAGACCATCTTACCTGCTAGCCTCACGTGGATACTTTGAATAAACCAGGATGTCTGAAATGATAGTAGATGCCTAGTGCAGGTAAATGAATTATGTTCCCCTTTAACCATAACTGGAATTTATGCACAGGACTCATACAGAGACACTGTAATTTTGCACCTAAATGTAGATGGTACTGTTTGTGGTCTCTTCTACTATGACTGAATTATCCAGATATGCTTCCTCATCTTGCCTACTGATAATTGAGAACTGGGGTGCCACTTAAAATAAATTGAATAATCATGAAGGTTATGCTCTCAGAACAGCTTTGACTGGCAAAAAGTATAAAATTATAGCAGAGGCAATTGCCTAAATATTCTGCAGAAGAGTGAGAAGTAGCATTTGTGATAAAGGGATGCAAGTTTATGGAAACAAGGGACCAAGATTAGACAATGTAGTATAGGTATCTCTAATTGTTAATGTATATTTTCTTAAAGAAATTGTAATTGAACTTCAAAGGTCCTTAATATTTTTACATTTTGGATTCCTTGTGTTGCCTTGTCCATTGCAGCTGGTACACAGATGAAAAACAGTCCATTACTGTTATTTATTACTCCACTACCTGAAGCTGCAGTAGTTTCTTGCATTAATTGGAAAAAAGAGTGATGACGACCCTAATTTATTATCAACACATTTATAGCTGATCATATTGCAGATTGTTTTATAAGAATTTAGAAACACAAAATTCTGTTCCTGTGAAGTACACACACCCTTTTCTAAGCCAAATTGCATGGTTATATATTCAAGCACTTAGAAGTTTGTCAGAAATATTGCGCATACATATGCAACTTTACAGCCTCTTTGACACATTCATCATAATATTTTAGTTACAATTCATTATATTTCTTCCCCAAAGCTTCTAGTCACATTTATTGTTATTCAAGGTTTGTTTGTTTTCCTCAGCTTTTGACCCCATACCTTACTTAGTACATATTACTAAAGTCTTTTTTGTAAACAAAATTATACTTTTAATTACTGTTTCCGTGGTACTTTTGTAAAGTAAACTATTGTTCCATTAATACAAATACTTGAGAAAAAAGAGATTTTATTACAACCATTTTTCAGTTTGAGAATGAAGCACTGTTGTCTACTAATTTTGGGTGTGCTGTTCTGATGAGGAGACCTGTGTTCTCCATATGCTAATTTTAGCATCATCCTAGTCTAGAGAAGACTACTGCATTTACAATTTACACAGCACTTCTGTAAACCTAACATTATTTTTCATAGTACATCCAGAAAGCAAGAAATATAACTACAAACCCATTTTATGGAGTAGATGAAAGACATATTCCTAAAATCTAGGTGTAGGTTCCAGGAATTTGTCTCCCTTCCAAATCCTACTATGCTTTACAGTTAATCTCTCTCTTTCCCCCAGGAAATAACTATGTTATCACCTCTTACTTACTCCTCTCACTGCTTTCTGCTCTGTTGGTTATCCTTTTCTTCAGAGATGGTCTAACTGACAGGTTCCTGAACAATTGCTCTTGACAAGTATATACTGCTGCTTTGACTTAAGAATGAGAAAAAGACATACATTTCCAAAATCTATACTCTTTTTTTCCTAATTTTACTATGGCTTCATTTATAATGGTACCGTTCTATTTCACATTCATCAGTCCTGTCTCAGTTGTTGTACATCTTAAAAAACAGGAAAAAAAAATGAATATGGCATCCTGCTAACAGGATTTTCTTTATGTGCTGCATGAAAGAATGGGATGAGGGTGTAAGGTTTTTATTAAAAATTTTTGTGATCAAAAAGGTGAACTTTATCATTCTGAATCATCATCATTCATGGGTGAAGACCACTGTAATTTTAGCATTTTCTAATGTTAAGTATAATAAGCTCTAATTCTAAATAAAACCACTGCTTTGAAGAAAGTAGTCTAAGTTAAGGAAACGGCCTCCTCCCTCAGTGGCTAACCCTTAAATGAGCCTGGAGGAGTGGTTCCTGGATCACTGGGAAGCGCTTGTAAATTATTTGTACCTTTGCTTCCTGGGTCAGCCACTCCTTTCACTAGTTGCTCATCATCAGTTCAGGCCATGACCCAATAGTTCCCTTAAAAGTATTAATATAATAAATTAGCAAATGGATGGAACTACAAAGAAAGGCAAAACACTGACTGGTATAAACAGGGAGTTGCTGTGTCAAAGGAAAATACTCAAACTTACTACTTGTTTCAAGTACTTATATTCCTTCTAAACAAGAGCTAACTAAACCAACTGACAGCCCTACTACCTGCTAACTCTTACCTGAATTGATACGCTATTTTCTTCTTCTCCCATATTATTGTGATTCTTCTTTATATATCTAAATATTTTCACTTTTTAGACTTTGAAGTTATGCAATCCAAGCAGATCCAAGCTTCTGTACTTATACACAGATCCTTTATTTTTTCTCTATAACTATCTATCTGTTCAAATTGCCAGTGCTCCAGCCGCTGATGGATGAGATGGAGACCAAGCAGAGTGCCTTCTACTCCAGGTACCATGGGTAATCTCTCACAAGCTGCTAATTTGATGGCCGAGTAGTAGATGTAATTCTTAAGGAATGTCAGAATAAACAGAGCAGAGCTTGAACAAAAGGCAAAAAGGAAAAAGCAATAACTAACATTAAGATATGACAAAAGGCATGAGAGGAGGTTTTGATCATTAAATATTTCCTTTCTGTGTCCTGCAAAACTCACATAAATAAAATCTACAGAATTGAGGTCTGACAGAAATCTGAACCCTGATGAACCCTGTGATTCCAAGTGTGTATAGTTGCTGATATTTATTGAGTAGGATAGTACACAGGGGTGAAAAAACTGGAAAACCAAGCACACCAGAGGAGAAAGAGGCTAAACAAGAACAGGTGAGTCCCAGTTACTCAAAGTTAAAGAGTGTACTGTTTGAAATTGGCATAGATGTATGTAACCAACATATGTCCCCTAGGCATTCTTGTGGTGAAATTACCTTGAGGAGTCGGAATTTTTGGGAAATTAATTTGATAGGAAAAAAGCTTGCTGTCATGCCTGCAGATCAGTATCAAAACATGACTAATAATAAGAATAATGAATGATCATCTACAGGCATAGAAAGTCTGTTAATCATAAAACTGAGAAATAGTTCTGGAGGTATTGCATATTTTACATTATCCTATTTTTCGAGATAATGATAATGGATGAGTGGTCAACTTGTTGAGTTTTCTGTATCTCAGGAAGTGAAAGTATCAACTGAAATTTAGCATATTTTAAAGAACAACCCCAAATATGTCATGCTATTTCCTTCAGTGGCTGCTAATTATTACATCCTAAATTAAATTCTAGGTGCTATCAGTACTCAAATCACAGAAATCAAGGGCTTTCTTCACAGTAGGCAAAGTGTATTTCATAGGTTAAAAACTCGTTAAAAATCCCCAGGACACCTGTGTTCCTTAAATGTCAACTTGAAAAACAGGCTATTGTCACTTTGCTGAATTTGGATCATGCAGTCTGGTCTATACCTGTGAAAGACTAAATTCAGTGTTCTCAGTTGATTATGAGAACATTTCAAATAACAGTATGATGCATGCAAGCCTAGCTGGAGAACTAGTGACATTTGATAAAAGATGGTCAGAGAGCCACAGCATCCTGGACCACTACTGTGAAAGCATTTGTAAGTGAAAGAAAACTTTGAAGTTTATAAGAATTTTTATAGAAAGCTAGTGAAGATATATTTTTGAACAGATGTAATGTAATGAGACAGACAGGAATCAGAGGAGATGCGATACACTGTATTAACTGTGTCTCAACATAATAATATTTTAACGGTGGGAAAATGAAAATTAAGAAACACCAAGCACCAGATTCTCAAAAAAAGATTGAAAATCGTAGTATTCAGAGGGTCTTTTTCACTTAACGGACAGAACTGGTGTTTTGAGAGGACACTGAAAGGTATTTCCTGGGAGGATAAAAAGTCAGTGCGTATGAAATGAACATAATGCTGTTTGAAGCACAGTACCACTTTTGAGACAATTATCTGATGTCTGGAACCAGACAACAGAGAGGCAAGACAATCAACTAGAATGAAACAGGATCTTAGTAGCTGCAATAGAATAATTCTCTGTATTCATAACTTAGAAAACCAGGCACACTTGCTTAGGAGACAGATTTTCTTATATCTCAACGTCAGAAAAAGAAAAACAAGGCTGAGTGTTCATCCACCTAATTTCTTACTGAGGTGCATGTCCCTGTGGATCTTAGAATTCAGGTTAGTATATTATGACAAGGGCCCCTCCAACAGATAAGCTAAAGCTAACCTCAAGATCAGGTCAGTTTCATGTCATCTTTATCTGAAGTTGCTGGATTCAGCAACTCAGTGAAATGTGATCTAAAGAAATTCAGACTGTAGTCTAACACGATCTTCTGCCTTAAATGGTTGGACAGTTAGTTAGCTGTAATTCAGGTATCTCCATTTAAATCACAGCTAGTCATTCTAAGCTGCTTTTACAGTCCATGAAGGGAAATTAATGTCATGGTAAGAAAGGTATCTAAGAAGAGTAAGATGAATTACTCTCTGCCTTGCTTATCTCTTCAGACTATAAAAGGAGCCAAGGGAACTGGCTCAGACTTACACATCTATGCCTTAGATGTGTCAAGGTTGAGAAGATTAATCTCTTTTATATATTTTTCCTAAGTTTGTGTTTAAAAAGCATAAGAAGTGTACTTGCTACTGAATCATATTTTTAACATTTTAAAAGAAATAAAACTGAAAAGCTTACTCGTATTTCCCATTCTTTATAAATATTCTGTTTATCTTTACTTCCATCACTGCAATATATGTAAACTAAGAGTAACCATCACATAAATATGTAATATGAATAAACTACAACAATGACAACTTATAAATACAATATATGAAAAGGAAAAAAAAAAGAAAAAAAATAGAGGGAACTTCTTTGACACGTCTCTCATTGAGCCTAGAGCACTTCATGGGAATGTAGAATCTTTTCTGTTTTAGAAATCTCCTATAGGAAAATTTCACATGCTTCCACAGAATTTTTAAATGATTCATTTTCCTCCCCTCCCCTCCCTCTCCTCTCCCAGTGAATATTCCAATGGTTTTGATACAATGTGTGAACATACATTTTTTTGTTTCTTTATCCAAGGAATTATCATTACATGCCAAGAATGAAACATACTGGATATGTTCTAAAATATTAAATAATAGGCAATATTTTAAGCTGATTTGTGCTACAAACTGTGAAAATACAACAGAAAAATAAATATTAATAAAATACTAATAAAACACATCTCAGTTGTAGAAGTCTTTTTATCCTGTATAACAATAAGTTAAATAACATTTAATATTTCAGTTTAAATATGTTAAAGACTCAGAATTATCTTTTTCATTGCTATATTCCACAGACTGGTAATTTTAATGCACAAATAGAATGCTGTGTTTTTTTTATTACTACACAGAACTTGCAGGAGTGAAAAGTGAGTACTTCAGTGTTTGTTGTTTTATTTCACAGAGACAGTACATGCGGATGACTGTTAGACTTTACAGCATTTTATTACATCAGAGCAAGAAGAGATAAAGAGAGATTCTGAAATTTAAATTTGAAAACTCGTTGGAAGTTAATAGTACTGCTTTGATTTTTCAAAGTGTGTGTCTTGTTGCAAACGTAAAACCTTCAAGAAAATTTGAAAAACACTAAAGAGAATGCTGTACGCTTCTGACATTTGAGTTCTCCCCAGCCTAGTCTAAAGATGCTATCCTATGCCTTATTGTTGTCTGTTTAAATCTTTCATAAAAGACTAACTTGCAGTGTCAAGGCCACTGGCTAACATCCATTTCGACACTGATGAAATTACCTAGAGTGATGCAGAGTCTCCTGAGGTGCACTCTGTCAGAAGTAATGAAATATGAAGGGACCAGAAAAAAAGAATTTGGCTCTGCATAACAGAGCTGAAGAAGAAAAATGTTAAAAAAAAAAAAAAGAAAGAAAAAAAAGAAAAAAAGAAAACCCTTTGAAAATTGTGGGTGAAAAACATATTTTTCTCCAAAATAATCTTTAAACTCCACAGACTAAAAGAAGGCAAAGAACACAATTTATGATCACTTTCTCTTATCAACACATGAGTAAATACATCTGTTTTTCTCATATCTCTCCACCAAATGTCTATCCTTAAAATGAAGTTGAGTATGTCAACAATCATTGCACTTGCAAAAATGGTAGATTATTGATTGCTCTAATTTCATTAGACAGAAACTTGTAATTGTGGACAAATCAGGCACTTCGCTGAAGTCAATGGGCTTCTAGTAACTCTAGAGGACTTCTGATAAAGGGAAATGAACTGGCGTTCTTGGAAGTCCTGAAGCTGCATTATGAGGAGGTCTTCAATTAATAAAGAGTCTGAGGGACTTTAGATAGGAAGCCGCATGCATATAAAACAAGCTATAGTTATCAACTAGTGCACTTATACTGTCATATTCCCAAAACAATTGAATCTATTGCAAAAAAGGAATCTATTTTTTTGATGCAGTTCATCAGGCAAGGATGCAACATTAAAGTTATCCTTGTGCCAAAATGCATGAGGAAGAAAGGTGTTATGCCAGTACAATTAGCAAAGATTTCCTGGGAAAAGAATGACAATATTGGTGCTGCTGACTTTCAATTCAACTTCCAAAAATTTTGCTCGTCCGTCACAGATAGGTGTAAGAAAGCAGTAAACATACTCAAACCAAAAATATGTGGTTTTTTTTTTTTTTTTTTTGTTTTTTTTTTGCAAATGTGCTTTTTCCTAGACATTTATCTATCTCATTTAAAGGATTATTATTATTATCACTTCAAATGTCTAGAATAGGAGTTTATCACCATTGTAACTGTTGAAAGAAATCTAGAAGTTGAAATATCCTGACTGTTAGTGATTGCACATGCACTTCACTATATCCTCCTAGCATGCTTCTTGTAGCTAGCAGGAAAAAAATTCTTTTTTTGAAAATTTCATTGGCTCTTCCCCTATGCCCCTACTAGTAGTATGTTTGTTATATTGAATTATTAATCTTGATCATTTTAGAGATCAAATGAGTTTGGTTTTTTCTTTTTTCTTTTTTCTTCTTTTTTTTTTTTTTTCAGTTTATTAATAAACAACTACTCGTGGTTTTGGAACTAATATACTCACTAATACATTTAAATTCTTTACAAATCATGACCAATGACAGCAAGTGTGAAGCAGATCTAGGCTACAACTACCCACGTAGGATAACATAGTGTAGTTTTGAAACCTGCTATGTACAGTGAGACTTCTGTTTCACTCTGTTCACTTATAAACCTTCCAGAAGGAAATAAATAAATAAATAAATAAATCATCTGAAAAATCATCAATATTCAGTATGACTTACATAACAACATTAAAAAACAAACATTTGTATATAGTCCAAGATAGAAATATTATTTCTAGCTTGAAGAATATGAACTAGGATTGAAAACTACAGTCAAACAAAAAGAAGAAATCATAAACCATATACTTATTCTTAAGAACTAGACATTTTGGATGCTAACAATATATCACAGAATCACAGAATTGTAGGGGTTGGAAGGAACCTCTAGAAATCATCCAGTCCAACCCCCTGGACAAAGTAGGCTCCCTAGACCAGGGTATCATTAATTCAAACCTTGTAGCTATCTGATAAAGCCCTCACCATCCTAAAATTGATTAGTACCATGTACTATATGTACTATAGGTAGAAATATGAAGATAGATTTCTGGAGCATTTATGAGTATTGGGATTTATGAATATAGGTATTACATTACTATTGCCTCAAAAAATTTTACTTATTCCAGTGAATAATCAAAATATCCACTAATTTCCAGTAGTATTCAGCTCCCCCCGCCCCCCCCCCCCCAAAAAAAAAACAAAAAAAAAAAAAAAGAAAAGAAAAAAGAAAATATCTAGATCTGGCAGCATTATTATCACAGTTATATCTGTTGGAATACTTCTTTTCCACTTTTTTTTTTTTTTACAGTATTTCACAAAAACATACAAAGCAACTCATTTTTCTATACAAGTGATGTTGAGTTCTAATGAAGGATAAAGTGTAAGCAAATTGAGAACATTAAAGAAGGATTACACAGTGTTAATATATGTATTCTTTAAAGAAACCTTTGTAAATTAATAATGAACATATTAATTGTGTTTCAAGGAGTAATGATTATTTAAGATGCCTTAATTTTAAGGTGTTCCAAGTTAAGTATTCATCATGAGATTTTTCATCACTATTGCTAGAATGTTTGACAGCATTTTTTTTTAACTGAATGACTATTTGAATGTTAGTATTTCTTGGAGAGTTATTAATATAGAGGATCAGCAAAACACTCAGATAAACTAAAGTACAAGTGCCATTGAGTTAGGTTCTCAAACTCAAAAGGCATCTGACAGAAGGAGAATGCTCCCCTAATAACTGAAAGACGATCTCCACTCAACATTCCTCTGGCAAATCAGGACATATCTTAGAACATATGTGAATTATTCGTGAATTATATGTATCCTTGTTAGACTACTGACCCCTGCCTCTCCAAAAAAGACCTTGCAACCTTGCTTAAATGAGCACTGTCAGTGTTACATATCATTCTACTCTGAAATCTATTTAAAAAAATCATTATACTGTTGCAATCTATACAAAAAGTAGAGATCATACACTGGAGGATAATTTCTTGGCACTGTGCTTTCACCTAGATGACAAAGAATCCTCTAAATTCACCTAACACATTCAGAGGGAGATTCCCCTAAAATTAACAGACATCAGTAACATGAGATCATTGCAGAGTAAAAAGAGTAAGGCTTTTCAGTTTGTATCCTAACACATCTTAATTGCTTGAACAACTGAGTCATCAAAAGCCATATGTCCTACAGACATACACCTCAGGTAAAGTGAAACATTTCAGTCACTGCACTGAATATCCTTATAGAAGCCATATAGTTTAAACCAAATAAATGTTGCATTTCAGAGTGGGCAGACAATTGGCAGAGGACAGAAACATCCAGTTGTTGAAGGAAACAATTTTTCACAGTACAGTTCATCGCTCTCTTTCCTGAGACTCAAGTGAGACCTATAAAATACCTTCAACAGATGAGCCTGGAAACTAAATCCCATTATTATACTGGACAGTAAAAGTTATGGACTGAATACAGATATTGCACATTCCATTTTTTATCCTGTGACACCCTGCCAACTATCTCTGAACGTATCATAGACCTTCACCTCTGCTTTATTAATATCTCCTTCTTTCACCAATTGCCAACCACTCTTTCCTCTTAAACTGCTTTACTGATTAACAGAATGAAACTAAACATAACTGTTTCTGATAGCTAATTTTTCTCCTTTCAATTTTTAGTTTCCACAGAAAAATGTGTTTTACTGTCCAGTTTCCCTTCAGCTTGGTCTGTCAATCTATTACAAGACCCTAACTTTTTTTCTGATTTGTCAAGTGTGATGACTTGGGGTGGGTACATGGGCCCACAGAATATTCCTGCATTGATTTAATAATATAAAGTATAACTCCACAGTTAATGCTGTTCAGTGTTACTAGTAAATGGGAATTAAAGGTATGACATGCAGTACAATGCACAGAACTGTAATTTTCAGTGTTGTGATGTACTCAAATCATCACCTTTGCAAAATACGTAATCATTATGCCAACTATTCTTATACTGGGTAACTTGGACTCAAATGCAAATACAGAAAAATATTTGACATATTTCCATTTTATTATTTTTGATTGAGAACCTCAATTTGAAAACACATACAAAAATCACTGACACTTGGCAACTCTGAAAATCAAGTCTTTATTTATTGCAGTTGGTAGTCAATATTAAAACCGCTTAACTATGTTTTGAAAGTGACATATAAGATGAGGACAAATAAAATGCCTGAATTCCCATTATAAAAAAAATTGGAAAAAGAGATGTATCACCAGCTGTCTACAAACAAAGTCAGACACAAAGTAATAACTTTCTCTCTGCAACACCTGTCTTCAATTTCTAAGGTACATCTGTCATTTTATTTTAACAAATTCAAACAAGATCAGTTCACAGCCATCTGTGTCTCTCTACCTCACGAAGAATTCAGGGTGCATCTCTTTAAAAAAAACCTCAGCTGTCCCTTTACCAATTTCTTAGTTTTTTGTTGTTATTGTTTTAATTCTGTGAGAAGTGAGTATAAATAAAATTCTACTTTGATCCAAGTCCTTCACACATGACATCAACTCACATCATCCAGAATAGCAGCAGTTTGGAAACACAAAAGTGTATGACATTAGGTGCAGAACTTTTGATGCAGAAATTAGGACCGAGGGAGAGACGGCACATTAATTCAGTACTAAACAGAGCCAACTTAAGGGAGAGAAAGCAAAAAAATCAAACCAACCAACCAACAAAATGATAATTATAATAAAGAAAATGATAGTCAGATCAGAGCCAAACACTGAATTTGTTTTAGTTCCTCAGTAGGCAAATAAAGAATATTTTTCATCCTTTGTAGAACCATAATTTTACTATTAGTAATGGTGAATACGAGTTCTAGTCTAATTATAAAAATTATACTTCTGTCTGAAGATGAAAATACAAACCAGGTAACTTTTTGTTCAAATCTATTTTGTATTATTAAGTCAATCAGAGTCTCAAGTAACATATTTACAGGCAGCCACATATAACAGTATCTTATTTATACAATGAAAGAAGTTAAAACTGAAAGTAAGCTTTTCCACCAAGGTAGGTGGTGAGTGTCAGAAACCTAAGAACAAAGCATAATGAGGATAAAGAAATCAAACTGTTACTATAGAGCCAGTCCAGAAGAACACAGCAGACTCAAAGAAATGAAACCTACACAGGCAAAGAGTTATGTAAAACACTTAGCAAACCAATCAAAGCCAACAAATTATGGCAAAGGTAACTGAATCTGTCAAGAATCTAAGGTACTTAGTGCCAGGTTAATTGCAGTGAAATAGTCAGAAGCTCGAAATAATGAATAATAAACAGGTTATAAAAATATTCCAGAAGCAGCATGTAATGAAACTACTCTTCTAAATAGTAATGTGGACCAGTGATGGGACAGATCTGGCTGGCTTACTGGACAAATTGTGATTAAGAGCTTCACAAAGCATAAGAGGGAAAGATTGACCAGACTTAGAATTAATGACCAGATATTAGACAACACTAAATGGATTTCCTTATGGTAGCAAATATTTGTGAATTAAAAGGAATACAGCTCTGAACCATAATAGAGTAACATCCTTATACAGTAATCAATTATTCTACATACTGTTGTGGTTTTGTACTGTCTCTGTTCATAAAACTGTAACTGTATTTCACCTGTTAAAGCCAAATATAACTCCTTGCCATTTTTTTTTACACTCTGTAAATAGCAGAAGAGAGTTAGTGGCTAGTTGAAACCTTACCACTGATTATGCTACTATAAAGACTGTGATTTACACTGAGAGAAAAAATAAATAATTATTCCTTCTTCTCTGATAAACTTAGTAGTATCCATACCCTTAAATTCAATATTTAGCAAGAAAGTCATAGCTCATTTTCCATGTTTCCAGAGGAGATACAAGACTTCCGTTAAGCAACCTGATGGAAAATGCTACAGGCGTTGAACAGCATTCAACACCTCAGTTGGTGGGAAAATACATAACTAGGTGTTCTTCCACTTCTCTCCTTGAGGTGAGACATAATCTCATTAAGTATTCTAGATTATCAGTAATCTTTTATAATGCTATCATTTTTGTACTGAATTGCAGTTTCTTTTCTTTGGGGAATCTTTGTGTTTCAATTTGATTGTTTCTCAGATCATATAAAGACTTGATATGTTAAACAGCTATGTATATCACACATATATGAAATGGTATGATTTTTTTTTTTCATTCTGAAAATCTCCACTAAACTTAGTGGATGGCTGATTTAAGTAATTTATTGGAAGGATAATGCTTTTAAATCATATTTATTATTTTTTATGTGCAGATATTTAAGACAGATTTTTTTTTCCTGTTTCCAAATGCTCTGATCATACACTTACAAATTAGTTGCCATTATACCTCAGTGCAGGGATACTAAGTTTTTGAAGCTCCTGAGATGTTATCACTTCATTGACATAAATACTAAGCATTTCAAACAGTTACCTAACCTCAAGTGTCTACAGCTCTTTGGCATACCCTGTTTTATCCAAGGCATTGGCATGATGTCGGTTGATGTGATAGAAGATCAATCAGGAGATTCGGGGCTCATAGATAAAGGACAGGTAGAATATCATAGACATATCAAACAGCACAGACAATTGCATTAAGGAAAAAAAAAAACAACAATAACAACAACAACAAACACACAAGGATGAGGTAGGATGAGGTTCAAATTTCAGCTAAAGATCTCCACATTTCTTTATGTGCTTTGGTTCTCACTGCCATCAGCAGGGATATAAATTTTATTGAACTCATTTGCTTGAACATAGAATCTAGAAAGATTTGAAATTCTCTAGGGTATCCTGCTGGCCTTTCAGCTGCTACTCCAGAAGTTGCTTAAGTGCTATCTGATATCTGACAGTCCTGGAAAAATGTTCCTGAAACCCACGGTGGAACAAGTAACACAAAACTCACATGTGCAGGCAGTCAGAAGGTGTACTTGGCCGACACTGTCAGGGCATTCTCGAAATGTAATCCCTGATCATGGTTTGATCATCTGAACAGAGTGTTTACTGAGTTCTGAGATGATAAGCATGGACATTTAAATTGACATCAATAAACAGGTTGTTAGTCTCCACTGTACTGAGTAAATCGCTCTTGAGTTTGATAGCAATTCAGACGCTTGTAAATACTTGTATGATATAGACCTAGATTTTAGCACCTTAATTTGAAACCGAGTTCTGTCCAAACCATACTGTTTCCCAAACACAGTTTTTAAGTGCCATGGTTTTAGGATTTTTGTTATTGGCATTCCACATCATAACATCATGTAGTGCAGTGAGAGCTAAAGAGTTAATGCTCCAGCTCCATGGATCATTGATAGCTCAGGGTATACCTGTCCCAGAAGAGAAGAAGTACTACGTACCTCAGAGGACTTCGTGTTATTTTGCATTTTTCTGTTTTCCGCTCAGAGGGAAAGATAAATGTTTGCATGTCACAAGACACAGACCCTTCCCTTTTGGACTGATCCAGCAGCGGGTGTTCACAAGCCATCTCGCCTTCAGTGTTTAGCATAAGGCCTTTGGTTTATCAGACACTCTCTCTCATTTTATTTATTAGCTTCAATTCCAATTATATTGTGTTATTTTCCTCAGATTGTTGCCACTGTTTTGTTTTTAGGCACCTCTCCCTTTTCCTTTTTCCCTTTTCCCCTTCCCCTTCCCCAGGGGTCTCCCACTACAATCGTCACGGAACCAGGCCAAACCAGCCCATAAACTGTTGACATTAAGTTATATTCAAGATGCTCTACAGTACCGCTCACTCTCTTGAACATTAAGCATCTATATATAAGCAAACAGATCTTCCTCCAAAAATGTAAAATAACTTTGGCATCAATTCAGGTGCTATTTGGGATGTGTGCGATATATCACAGCCTTTGCTTTTCTGAAGTGATAGGTGGAGATCATAAGCAGTATCCTACATCATTTCAAATCATTGACTACATGTAGGCACTTTAATTAAACCTTTAACACCAGCACAATGTCAGATATGATAAAAAAAGAACACTCAAAATCATGGATGGCTAGATTTTGAGAAACAAAAGGTTCAAAAATAAAAATAGAAAGTCCATACAGAAGATCAGCAAATAAATCAGTTTCTTCTCTGTCTTGCACTTTCAAACAAAAGTACTTTAAGAATACAAAGTTGGTTTACTAAATGCCATAGTAAAATGGCATACTAAATAAATAAAGAAATAGAGCCTCAAAAATCCCATTTATTATAAATTCATCAATTTGCAATCACAAATTATCTATTCTGCACAGACTGTTAAGATTTCACTGTATCTATGAAGAATAAATCTACAGCTGTATGAGCTCTCTTCAAGCACAGCCCCACATTTCTTAACTTGTAGTACTTTACAAAGATTCATTTTTTACAGACGCTCTATAATGTCTTCTTTCAGAAAATGTGTTAATTAATTTTGTTGCACAATCAGAATGGGTTGCAGAAGTAAACACTTAAACTCTGAGAAAAAATTCGTTAAGTACTACTTTTGAACTACCTTGAAGAATTAAAGCAATATAGCACAGATATTAATGAAGACTTTTGCTAGTAATGACAGTGAATAGTTCTTATTTTCTTCAGGACAAATAAAAAAAGATCACTAAAACCAAATTGTGGTAAAGTTTGCAATACACTCACTTCAAATCACCATAACATTTTTTTGATAGTTTCTCCCTTGCCCATGCAATTTACTGGCTCTCTGTTATAACCTTCTAAGGAAAAGGGTCTGCATAATGGACATTTCTTGATTTCTTATCTTATTTCACCCCATTTTAAAAACAAATCACCCAACCAAGTGTGTCAAATGTAGCAGAAGCACTAGCTCCCTTCATTCCCAGAGGCTTCGAGAACTCTCTCAATTTCATGCTTCCTTGCACAACTTTATTTACACTAAAACCATTCTGCTCTGTGCTTTTGAGCAAATACTTCGTCTTGATCTCCCAGCAAATCTTGGCTATAATATCTGAAATACTCTGTGAAGCCTTGAGTCTTTACTATAGACTGTGGCTGACATATCAGGTGAAATACAAGTGAACTGCCTAATGGAAGTTAATGTCCCATCAAAATAGGGTCAACAGGATACAATCAAACATGCGTATATCATGAGCTCATGGTGTGCAAGCTATTCTTCAAAATGGTATTCAGATTTGAAGTGGATTCCGTAACAGGTATTTGCAGTTCTGCTAGTCATCGTTCCGAAAGTCAACTTGATATCTCAGACTCTGTCAACAAGTTTGCAAATAAGGAATCATTTAGTTCTAAAATTTATAGAACTTCAGATTTCTCAGCAACATTTTCATAGCTGAAAATATAATGTCAAACACTACTGAAGTTGCATCTGACAAGACTACATGCACAGGCCTTTTTAAAAATAAAAAACAAAACAAAACAAAAAAAAAACCTTTTATACTGTTTGAATTTTTTTCTGTAAATTATCATTTCCAACTCAACATTTGAGACAGTACATAGAGTATCCACATAAAAAACCTTCAGGCATGTTTTTGAAGAAATAGGTTTTCTTCCTGAAAGATATTCTCTAACATTCAGAGCTTTAAAAAAAACTCAGTAAATAGTGCTGTATACCTATCTTTTACGCAGAATATAAAAAATCCCTTCAAAGACTGTATTTAAATATGTTAAATACTTAAACACTTTTCTAATGCAAATTGGCATGAATTGAAAGACACACTGAAAAGCGCTTTTCCTGCATGCCATTCAAAGTTAAATGTACCTATTTTGTACTTCTGTGGAAGTACATTTATTTCTTGCTTCCATGGAACTTTTCTCACAAGAATTTAAATCACAAGATGAAAGAGAATTCTTTCATACTTTCATTTTGCAGTGTGACAGAAGGGACCTAGTTTGGGTTCTGACTGCTAGTTCTGACTCAGTAGCAGCTATTCCACTTAAATAAAAGGGACAAAAATCCCAACTATACAAAAAACTGTACAAAATGGAAATCGTATTACAAAATGATGCTGTGGTATTTTTATTATTATCAATACAACAGCTTTTCCTAAGTTTCTTGACTGAATTGAAAATGTTGATGAAACTCAAACTTGTTTTTTCAGTACTGAAAATTCATTAGATGACTGCATACTGCCAACTGTCTAGAGATATATTTTTCACAGTGTATAATTTAAGATCTCTTACAGGTATGCTTTTCTTCCTTTCACAATCAGAGAACATTTTTGTGAACAACTGGTTAAGAAAAGTTTCTAATGGAGATAAAATAGCATTTTAAATTTAAAGTTATCTCATAAAATATCTCTTTTCTTCTCAGGATGTGGGTATTTTATACTAAATTAGGTGTCTACATTTGGCAAAGACTTACAAGGCCTTCTGAAAACTTTTCCAGCATTAGACTGTATTTTCTCAAATGACACACTGTTTCAGCAGTGTCAGAAATAAGCTTTACATGTACATTTATTACACTTGGAAAATAAATCACACAATTATTTTATGTTATTTACAATAATATTCTCACAACCACTTCACAATGTACTTAAGTTGAACCTACTCATACACTCTGAGTTAAGAAACAATAGCGTAGATACCGCTAGTTAAAAGCAACAGGTGCTCTGCTGATTCTCACACACTTACTGACTTACCAATGGCAATAGCTTATTTTTTAATTCCTAGCTGTACAAATACCCAACATTGAAATTTCACTGCACTTCCTTTAATCTAATGATTTTTTTCATGGAATCACGGGCTCAGGGTGCGGAGCACTCTGAGCCCCTGTGTACCAGGTCCTGCTCCAGCAGTGCCAAACAGAACCGTGTGCCTAGGCCCATGGCCAGGTAGCTTCTGAAGAGGTCCAGGGAGGAGATTCCACAGCCTCTGGGTACTCTGTGCTGTGTAGATATTTCATGGTTAGTTAGGGGGATGTGGGCTATGTGGAACACAATTATATGAAGGATATATTAAAAACAATCCCAATTCCCTCAGCTACTCCTCATAAGACTTGTGCTCCAGATCCCTTGCCAGCTTTGTTGCCCTTCTCTGAACATGCTCCAATGTCTTTCTTGTAGTGAAGGGTCCAAAACTCAACAAAGAGCTCAAGGTGCAGTCTATAACTTGGTTTTAAAACATATGGAAGATATACGGAACATATGGAAGATAACTTCCTTCTGCAGCTGCTGAGAAAGCCTACCAGGGGATCTGCCCCGTTAGACCTGCCATTCATAAACAGAGAAGGTCTTGTAGGAGATGTGGAGATTGGGGGCTGTCTTGGACAAAGTAACCATGAAATGGCACAGTTCTCAGTTCTTGGTGGAAACAGGAGGATGGACAAAACTGTAGCAAAAATCCTACCTTGGACTTCAGGAGGGCAGACTTTGAGGGAGCTGGGATTATTCAGTCTGGAGAAGAAAAGGTTCAGGGGAGACCATATTGCTCTCTATAACTGCCTGAAGGGTGGTTGTAGTGAGCTGGGGGTTGGCCTTTTCTTTTGTTTAACTAGTGATAGGACTAGAGACAATGCACCAAGAAAGATTCGGACTGAATGGTAAGAAATACTTCCTCTCCAAAAGAGTGGTCAGACACTGGAATGGGCTACCCAGTGCATCGTAATATTAACATTTCTAGAAATAATTCGAAAGGTTTTCAAATTGATTTAGGCTGGACAAAATTCTAGTGACTTCACTAGGACTGCACTTACTCATCAGGGAGCTAGCATAGGAAGGAATGATTGCCCACACTATGCATTATTTCAGGCACATTCAGTATCTTCCCTGTCCTTCATCTACCTCCTCAGAATAACATAAGTCTTCTGGACATCTCATGCTCAGTTCTGTAGCCCCCAGCCCAGGCACACTGCTTTCTTGAACCAAGCCCAGCTTGGTTGAGTGGGTGATCCTGGCTTAGTCCTACAGAGAAAATTCTTGCAGGAGTGTGAGAAAGCCTGTTATGTACATCATTCATTATAAGGAATGTAAACACTGGGATAATTGAGCAATTGTTTAGCAAATCAAAGATTCGAGAAGTAAAATACTGAAACAGGAAAGTATAAAAGCAAAGGGAAAAAAAAAAAAAAGGAAATGGAAATCTATCAGTATTGAGGATCAATTTGTTCTCTATCAGACTGTTGAATGGTTGCAAGCTCAGATTTTCTTGGTATCTCATTGCAGGATTATACAAGTGCTTAATCTAGTAGCTCATCACTGCCAGCTACATGTTACCTTTATTAAATAGCAAATAATTGTTTTGCACCCTAGAATTGTGATGAGTTTCTTAAATTTGTCCATACAAGAAAATATTGTGTCTGACAAAGTGTCTAGAGGTCCCTGAGATGCCTCAAATTACTATTCCTGGCTGCCAGCTGCAATGACAGAAAACTTAGCTCCAGCGTAGCTGAGGTTTACCTACCAGCAGATAATCTGAGGAATCCGGAGTAGCACAGACAGCTAATTTCTACCCATCCTAACTTTAGTTATCCACATAACATAGAGAGAGAAAACACCTATTTAATACTTCTACTCAGGTGCGCTGAGGAACTTCCTAATTTCCTTACTACACTGAATTTTAGAGAGCTTCAAGTCCTACATTGTGTTCCCAGATTAGGACATCTCTTTGTGTCCACACCAAGCATTGGCTTCAGACTGGAAAAAATATAAGTAGAGGTGCCCCTATGACAAATGTCTAACGTTGTGTCTAATTTCCCGTCTAATTTCAATCATCTCAAAATATGTGAAACCTATTCTAATAAAATGAAGGCCTCTTGTTATACTGAAGACTTTAGAAGCTAATGAGTTTCAATTTGAATGTTGAAAACCTGCTGCAAAAAAAAAATAATAATAATGTTACTGAAATAACCTAGAATGTCTTGGATATTCCAGATACCTCACATAGAATTTGACACAAAGAACCTTTGTTTGTGTATTTAGACAACTGTTTAGGCAAATGAATGAGCTCAGTGGATTTGGAAAAATACTCAGTTTATCCTACCAGATAGCTGAAGAAATGCCAGCTTCCACTGACAATTTTGGCTAGATTGCAAGTTCAATCATTTAAACACAGGCATCTCCTGCCATTTTAAAGGCATTACTCTAAACTCTAGCTTCAAAATGTCAGATTAGAAGAACATAAATCTCCAAACTGTACTATGTCATATTTCCATTGCAATTAGTACATAGATTCCCCTGTGATTGCAACAAGGCTGGATCAGTGTTCTTTAAATAAATAAATAAAGGAGTCTCAGCAATGTTTGTAACAGAACTTGTGTTGTGCCAGGTACTCTGATAGAGTTATTTCAGTTATTCTGGGTTTCTCAATTACTCTAGACAGAGATGCTTATAAAACTGATTTATGACTCCTTCAACTTGTAATAGAAGTTCACACAGTTGGTGTTGAACAAGATGCTTTGTAACAACTAGCTTAGCTTCCTTCAAACAAGATGATAAACGAAGTTTTCTAGAAAAAAAACCCAACATTTAGAAAAAAAAACAAAAAACTCTGCCCTATCTCACTAATGTCCCAGCTGTATGCCAAACTAATGTTTGACACTTCTAGATATACTGCTTTTTTTATTATTTTATTTTATTTTTTGCATGCCTTCTAGAAGAGCACTGACACCACCTCTTTGTAAATCATTCTCAAAAAATTTCAAGCTTCGGTGTTAAGGAATAGAAAACTTCCAGAAGCAAGGAGGTACCTGATTGTATAATCTGACATTATGATCACAGTATTAGCAAGTAGGAAAAAAAAAAAAAAAGAAATACCTTCACACTCAGAAGCAAACCATATGAAGTCTGCTTATGAAATTGGACAATTTTGTTTTATATTCATCGTTCTGTTCCATCACCCTTACCTCTCATAGACTTGTACACATTTCTACTATATTTCTGCAGCAGAAACTACCCACATAAAATTAATCTTGATGACATCATGTGGAGCTAGTTAGTCAGAACACTTAAGGAGAATAAAGCACTTTAGCCTTAAGGACTCTTAAAATGAGAATCATTTATTCTCTGCTGTTTTCTGTGATATGGATTCTAGCTGTTACTAATGTAAAAGCCTGCTGTTAAATGTTTTGACTGTACATATTTGCCAGCTGGTGGTTCTGTTCTTACTATTGAGTCTCCCAGAACTGAAATAATTAATTTAGCTAAGAAAAGTATATTGTGTAGTACCTTCTGGATTTGTGACTGTAATCTGTAATCACCAGGGTGTTTATTTGGATTTGCAATAATACTAGTGTTGGTAAGTTATAACAAAAAGCTCACTAAATAGTTTACAAAGCTTGGAATTCAAGAACTTTTTGTAACACTTATTCACTTACCACATTACAATTGCTAAGAGGTTAATCTTCATTATCCTAATGAACTGAAAGCAAATCCTGTGGAAAGTATTTCTTCTAAGCACAGCTCTCACTAATGTTGTATCTTCAAATCAGTGTTGCAAGATGTAAATTAAAGCTCTCTGCAGTCCAAGGAAGCACTTCTGTTGAGCACAAGATGCTTGGACCCAGATTCTCAACAAAAGAACAACTTAAACCCAAACAGAGCCATTATTGTAAATTCATACAATGTTTATTGTATATGTTTTTATTTCTACCTGCTCCTTGTACTACAAAATGAAATACAATATGCCAAGCCTACTTAATTTTTGAAAATTGTATTCAGGTAAATACTGCTATTCATTTCTTACTTAGTACTAACACTGGTTTATGCTTTTAAAGGAAGGAGTAAAAAAAAAAATAATCCAAGAAGTAATATATATTACTGCAGTTCTCCAAAAGATTTCTAGTAAGACAACTTTTCATATAACATTCATTATCGTGTCAAGTAATGTGTTTAACCATTTTTTCTTGTGCATTTTTTTGTTTTTATTTCAGACCCCCTTCTACAACATTTGTTAAAGTCTTCCTTGCACAAGGACTGCAGAGATAAGAAATTCTCAGATGTCTAATGGAGAGAGATGCTGATCCTCCTACTTTTGAGTAGTAAAGAACAGGAGGATACTATCAGGTTCCAAGTCTCTCAAAACTGAAGCTGAAGGCTCTGTTTCCTAAATAAAAGGCGCCTCTGCTTGAAAGGATGGATGATTGACATGGTGATGTATTGATTTTTATATTCAAAGGATTTGAATTAGTCAGGTCCGGATATACAACAGATTTCAATACTGCAGATAGATGAAGACTTGAAGAGAGTGCAATGTCACAGGTCACCGCACAATAAACAAAGTGAGAAAGCTGTAATGGCATCAACACTAATTCCTCTGAAAGGCTGCTGCTGTTTTTGTTATTTTACAACAGTGTTGTATTTTATAATTTTGTATTGCTACAGTTTTTTTTATTTCAGTCCTAGTCTGTTCATACACAATTATTTACAGATGTTTTATTACTGTTTACAGATTAAAAAGTGTCAGATTTTAACAACTCTGTCCTTAATAGTTACCTAGATCTGTGTCTTTTGAACTACTAAAAATCAGGAATAAGATTTAATATCCTCTTATTAGCAATATTTAACTAAGTATGTCCAATCTTAGTAAAATTACTAAATGTTATCCTATTTTAAAAATGGGGAATAGAAACTGCCAAGAGTGCTGTGAAAGTCACAATGAATATGTGACATACTTCAGAACATTCTTAAAACAGTACATTTAATTTCACTAAATCACAATAAAAAAAAAAAAACAGGTTCAATTATAGTTTGTGATGGAAAGAGGAGCAGGGCACTACTACTGTATGATGCCTGTATGAACCCTCATCTGGATTTGACTGCCCAGAACATCCAGAACAGTTCTCTGTTAAGTAAAAATGGAAGAAAAAAATTGGAGACAATATATTGAGTTAGATAATTCCAAAAATAAGTATACAATAACAGATTTATAGAGCAGGCAAAGAATTCAGTAATACATAATTGGAAGAAAATTGTGAGTGAGGTCAGCAGAGTTTTTGCACCATGCTAGAGCCACAGTAAGAATCGTTTCCTTGATAAACATTGTAAATGATAAGAAAAGTGAAAGTACTTTTTCCTCCCCTCCCCCAAATACACAACAGAAACAAACTCAAGAGTAACATGCTTAAATCCTACTTGCTACAAATCACGTTCCATAAATAAAGATTTCTTGAATTGCACTACTTTTAGTTATTAAAATTTTATACTTAAGCATCTCTGGTTTTAATATGGATTTCTTAAATATTTACTATCCCGTACTAGCATTCTGATGTCGAGTGAGCTTAGAGATACCAATGCATTCATTTTTCAAAATTTACATTTAAATAAAATATTCTGTTTTACACTTCATTTGTTATTAAGAAGTGTATATAATAATATTACTCTTGCACAAGAAAATGAAATTTTCTCATGATGGTGTTGAAGGTTTTCCATTTATATGCAGATTCTGACTTTTACCTCAGTGAAAATGCATTCTTGAAATAAGGGTAGGAAAATAAATATTTTTAAAATAACTCTCAGGAAGAAAAAAACAACACACCAGCTCCAATCAAGCATGAATTATCTTCCTACCTATCTTCTCCTACACAAGAGGATTTCTTTTTTCACAATTTTTCTTATTGACAGGCAAAAGAAGACTCAGAACACCCAAATCATTTCCTTATTATTATTTTTCCTCTGCCGCATTGCTATTCCTTACTGCTGTAAGCAATATATCCACCTGACCTCTAAGGCCTGTGACTCTGAGATCATTACTTTCTCCTATGCTTAAAAGCAGTACCTAATTGTCTTCTTGCCACCCTTCATAATACAGCAGGGTGCACAATTTCTCTGGCTGATCTAGCTCTTGACTGTGGCCCAGTCAGCCCCAACTTTGATTCACTGTAATCTCATCACTGTAGTATTCGCATAGTTATTCTACAGACATCAGCTTAAAGTATACCAAATTTCACGCGCATCAAGTCAAAATATAAATGTCAGTCTACTCTTGCATTGCTATGTCTGCCACATATTGGTAAGGCAACCCAACAATCCCAACTGCTCCACAGATAAATCATCAAATCTTTCTATTGTCTTTTGAGCTGCTATGCCTTTTCTTTCATCCACTGATCACAGAAATACTGCCGTTTTTTCCTCAAATCAAACTAAATTGTCTTGGGTTAATACTATATTTGAAAAACTTGACTAGACCAACATGTCAGGTTCTTGCACCACTTGACATTCTCACATAGACAATTAAGCTGGCACTGGACTTCTGGGTCAATTTTTAGATATAGAAGGGTTTTCAAGATCAAATAAGTTAAAAAAAAATATATGCTTGTGTTTAATTGTCACATTACAATAACATTTTATGTTAACTGCTGTGAAAGGAATACAAGTAATCAAGAAATTTCCCTAAACCCTTAATCACAACGATGGATATAATCACAGGTTAAAAAAAAACAAACAACAATATACAATGAGAAAGCCTCTGTGGGAAGGTCTTTTCCAACCTTGGTGACTCTGTGATTCAGTGTGTGTGGGGGCAGATACAGCGTGCATGTGATAGGTAAAGATGTACCAACAAAGCCAACATATGCCATGGCATGTGGATCACTATGGAACACAGCTGCTGACATGGATGTGAGAAAATGGTTTTGGCCATAAGAAGGAGATTGTTTGGCCCAGGGAATAACAATTTTTCCACACCAAAGTTAGCTTAGTGTTAATTTTTTGTGCCTTAAAATATTAAGTCAAACAAGCTTAAATTCAAGGAGACCACAAATACTGCTTGGTACTGGCTACTTTTTTTGTAAACCAAAATATTCTAGTTACATTTCTCATTTAGATTCCTCTATATCCTGAGTCAAAGATAAAGAGAATTTAAGTGTTTGAAATCTTGGTGCATTTATTATTATAGTCCAACTGTGAAAAAGAGCTATTAAAAACTCATTGGCTGTATGTTGTTATACCTAAAAGACAGCAGAAGCATTTTGTTCCAGCCGGTAACCGCATAATGTTTCTCAGACTGGGGAACACTGATGGCATTCAACATAACAGAGGACAATAACGTAAGAAATGGAAAGACAATAAGCACTCAAAAGCATTTACTTCGTTTCTGCTGCCTGAAATAGGTGATAACAGATCTAAAGGGGAGCTGCTCAGTATTTTAACTGTTTTAATGTTTGAAGAGCAGCTTCAGAGTTCAAAACTTTCTGATCTGTGTACTTTCTGATCCAATAGGCAGCAAAAAAAAAAAAAAAGGAGAAAGAAAAGAAAAGCAATAACCCCATATGCTGTGCCTGCTAATAAGATATTAAAAACATGGGGAAACAGAAACACCAAGGCCAACACAATTTTTGGTAGAGAAAATTGAACATGGGAAGAATGACGAAGAGCTACAGAAACAACTCTTATTAACGTGAGACAATGGCAACATAATTCTTTCCGGCTATGATCACTCTGATCTATAGTGATTTCCTCTTACTTAAAGTATCAGTGACACACATCAGAGAGGATTAATCTGCACTCCAGTAGAGAAGAAAAACCACACACACAAGATACATTTGTCTAACTTATTATAAAGCAGGAAATATTATTCGTAACTGTTAATCCTTACTTCTTTCCACTGACTACCAGTAGAGTTGACTGTTAGACAAGATGAAGTCATCCACACTGACATTCTGCTCCAAAAAAAAGGAAAAAAAAAAAAACAAAGAATGAGATGAGAAATAGGAACAAGGGAAGAGAAGTTTTAAAGCTGCAAGACGCAAGGAACAAAACTACATGGAAAAACCCTAGTATCACAAGGGTGAATAACACTTAAGCCCTCTGTATTTAACAAGGTGCAATGGTTCAGTGACAGTAGGACCAGCACAATCAAGCAGATGTTACAAAAGAAGGGAAAAAGAGTGCTCACCCACCTCCAAGCCTTATAAGACAAAACTCCACAGAGAAGCAAAAACCAAAAAGAGATTCTTCCTCTGTGGCAGTCAGCCTTTAAATGGGG
This sequence comes from Odontophorus gujanensis, assembly GCA_013399175.1. Taxonomy (NCBI): domain Eukaryota; kingdom Metazoa; phylum Chordata; class Aves; order Galliformes; family Odontophoridae; genus Odontophorus; species Odontophorus gujanensis. The sequence goes on from VXAB01012913.1 coordinate 111,109, forward strand.
GGTCTAAGTGGGGTTAAGCCTGACTCCACCCCTTCTGGTCACACAGGTGAATTGCCTTCACCTGTGCCTCCAGGGCTGACTGGATGTCTTCTCCAGGTACTCAATCAGAGGTTCAGGCTGTGACTCAGCAGTTAGCATATGCAAGATGAATCATCAGGAACTGGGAACAATGACAACCAACATAGTTATTTACAATAACAGAAAGAGAGACCACTGTTATTAGTGGAAAGACTGACACTGGGATGCAGCTCAGAAGTGAACAAAATGAAGAGATTTAACTGCCAAAGATGGGAAAGAAGCACCCTGAATAATTATGTTACCAAACCCGAGAAAAGCAAGAACAGAGAGGCCTAAGTGTGCACAGAACACTGAAGATTGAACAAGAGAAAAAGGGAAATTTTCACCCACCTTTCCATACATACCTAACACTTCTGTGTCCATATACCTCCAGAGATGCTCTCCTTTTTTCTCCTCACTGTCATATCAAATGCTTTCTCATATTCTCCATGTAACATGTACTATAGGCACCTGATTTTTTGTAACCTTCTACTGCACCCTCTCCACATCCTGCTGAAGTGGGTGCAAAAATTAGTTCTCTGTGGAGGGAGAATTATAATTTCTTTCCACTGGCTATGGTCCTCCTCATCTATCACAGTACACGGGTTTGACACAGTAAGGCAAAAAGCCCACTGTTTATACTCAGCCTGGCATCCGCTATGACCCTTTAGGAAAGACATTTCTCTGGTAATTGTTTTCTAGTCTGCACATTGAGTAGCGTAGAGTTTCCTTTGTCTTAATTGAACTTCACAAAGTTCTTGTTGACTCAGATTTCAAGCTCACCCAGATTTCCCTCAATAGACCTCTGGACTGAAATTCAGTTATTACTCTCATCAACCTTAATTTTGTGCCTCGTAAAGGATCTGTTCTGCATTACCACAGAGATCACAAATAATGCTGTTAGACAATATGCGCCCCAGCACTGACCTCCAGGCATCAAGTCACCTATCACTGCCCTTTGAGTATGACAGTCCAGACAATTTCCTATCTACACAGCAGTCAGATATGGCTGTCCAGGTTTCACTGACTACCAAAAGGAGAGCGCTGTGTGAGACAGCATCAAAAGCCTTACCAAAGTCGAGGTATATTACTTCCATGTCTCCTCTTTCATTCAGATAGCCAGTCATTTTGTTGGAAAGGTAATCAGGTTGTTCAAGCATGATTTGCCCTTGAATACCTGCCGTGAATACTCACAGTGCTTGAATGCAGCTGGTCTCACAGTCTTTTGATTTTAACACCTGCAAACTGACAATCTCAGTCCTACAAAGCTGTTGAACTCCAAACTGATGTCGAAATGACAAAACCTGCACCTGCTGCACTTCAGGACATGGTTGAATTTTCTTTCTTTCTTTCTTTTTTTTTTTTTTCCAGAGCAGTGTTTCTAGGGATTAGCAACATATACTGCACTTGCAATTTAACAAGCAATAATAAAAATATTCAGTTCTTAAATACTTCCACACCATAGGGATTGGCTTTTCTTTCCAGAAACAAACTTTAACATGAAAACAAATAAAATATGAAATACTTAAATACTGAATGTTAAACAGAAAGTGTTTTCAAAGTTATTCGAGTGTTTTAAATGTAGGTTATGAGACATCTGATTAAAAGCACTTTTTACTGCAATTTTCTGTGAATAAATGACAACATCTATTCTTGTTTACAATGGTATATGGGTATACACAATACACATTTCAGAAATATTCCACAGTCACGTAAAATGTATATTAGCAGAAATTAATATTAGTATTTTTGTCAATACCATTGCTCTTATTAATATATTTCATATGCAGTATTTTCAAATATCAGGCTTCACTCTTTCCATTTAAAACAACAAGTTCTGAGATTGTGGCAGGGCTATCCTGTTAGATATGCACTTTCTTTTCTTCCAAAGGCAAAAAGAAACAGATCATTACTGAACAGTAAAGGTCAAAACATAAATCAATCACTTCTCTAATAAGCTATCTTCAAGCAATAGTTGTGTAAGGAATATAGGAACATTTAACTCTGTATTTTCTGCAGATAAATAACAAGAAAAAACCAGAAGCTAACATCCTGATTTCCATCTGTCCTCTGAGAGCTTATCTGGATAGCTCAGAGTTCAGTGCTGTACAGGTAGATGCTAGGCTAATTACACACACCATAAATTCAAATCGGAAGGAATGGACCTAAGTGTGTTTGTAGAATTTGAAGATATCCTATCGTTTTGTCATCAGTTGAATACATAGAATATAGGTATTTTTCTTTGTTACTTATATATTTTCTACCAAAGCATTTCTGACCATAGGACTGCTTTCATATCTTGTCTAACTTTTTATCCTGAGGATATGCAATAGTTATCTACAGGGTTGTTATTTACTTCTTCTTTTTTGTTTTATATGAGCGTACCAGTACTTAGTGTAAGTAATCACAACTATTCATATCACATTCAGTAAACACTGACTGAAATAATTAATTCTATCAGAGATTATTCTTGTTATTCAAATACAACTATTTAGCAATTGCTGTCACTTTCAGTACCTGTGATATCAGAATGTTCCCCTAGAGGACAAATAGCACAGCAAAACCAGAAAGAAGGAAGAAAGGGCAAAAGCTAGAACCTGCTATAAAGTATATTTTTGCTAAGAGCATGTCTTATTAAGTGATACTTTTGTTCCTCTTCTGAAAGTTAAGGGCTGCTTTTGGAAATAATGCATGTGCCTAAAGTATCATACCATCTGTAGCCAGCCTAAAAGGTAGCATCTTTATGAATAAGATATAAACTTTAGAGGAGACCTAAATAGGCATCACTGGGCTCAACAGTTGTTCACTGCTAGGTATGACATGAAAAGCCTTTTTTTAACTATTGTTCTGCATAGAAATAAAGTGAGTAAAAGATCTCTGGGAACTGAAAAAATCTCTTAGGGAAATGATATTTGAAGTTTCTACCTACAGAGCCTATGGTCAGAGGGTTCTATTAAGTAGCTAAGAAGTGCTGCAAGATATTCAGAAATTTAATATTAATGATTTATATTTAGCTCACTACACAATGATGCATTGAAGATAATTTACTAGCTAAAAAAAATTCCATCCAGTTCTATTGAAATAAATGAATTTATTGTTCATTTTGGAGAAAAATTGAACAAACCAAGGACAAGTAGTTGTCTAATGTTCTAGAGATTGAATAGGCAGTGCAGCACCCAGGGGGACAGACAAAACAGCAGTCAGTTCAGTGCCAATACTCACAGAAACAACTTTATTGACAGCCAACCTTAAGTGATTTTATGAACACTGAATTTAAGATGGCCACAAGTCTGGTGCAATTTGGTAACAGATCCAAAGAAAAAAGGCAGCCTTCATTTGATAAATAACTGGGTTCAGTGATCTACTTCAGCTGTGGGAAACTGGCATGAAGCTGCACAGCAGAAATCTAATACAGTGAGAGCGCTGTTGTTTTGGAAGATCAATGATGAGAGGGTATGGCAGAATTTCAGCAGTCCAATTATTTATGTTAGTAGTATATCTGAAAGAGCTTGTGTCAGATAAAGAATATGTGTTCTTCTCAAATAAATCATTTATTAATCGCCTGAAAGAAGGAGTGAACAGCCCATTAATTAAATTTGTATAAGTTTCCAAAATGAGAGGTTCTGCAATCTCCAATACAGAGGTAAGACAAAAAGCCAGTAGTGACTGAAAAAAAAAATTGGTGGTATGTAATTAACTCGGTTCTATTTAGAAAAACATAGGTGAATGCATTTAAAATAAAGAGAAAAAAAAATTCAAGGGAGATATCTAGGGAAAAAGATCTGAGGGTAATAAATGTAATGTGAATGTGCAACATGTAGCAAGGGAAAATCAATTTCATTCATAAGGTAAAAAACTGATAATGGTAAAACAGTAGAACCTTCTACAGCAGCATGATACATTCTCTCCATGTTGGGTACAGGTCTAGGTATTTTTACACTAAAAACCTGAACAGAAAAGAATTTATGAAAAAGAAACTAAAAGTGATTATAAGGGAAAATATAACTTGTAAGGTAAAATTTACAGAACAAGCTTGGATCAATGAAAACCAAGAAAAACCGTGACTTTCTTTTTACAGCATTGACATAAAGAAAGGTGAGGGTCTATCTAAGATGAGGCAAACAGAAAGGAGCCCTCATTTTTTTTCCTGGAAAGAGTCCAGAGGTGGGCTACAAAGATGATAAAGGGCCTGGAACACCCCTCCTATGAGGACAGGCTGAGACTTGGGTCTGTTTGGCCTTGAAAATAGAAGACTCAGAGGGGACCTGCTCCACATCTATGCATATTGAAGGTACAGAAAGCTGGGTCTTTTCCAATCTTGGTGATTCTTTTGTTCTATGATTCTATGAGGTAATAGGACGAGGGGTAATGGTGATAAACAGATGCATAGGAAGTTCCGCATAAATGTGCATGGAAATTTCTTCACAGTGAGGGTTACAGAGCACTGGAACAAGCTGCCCAGGGAGGTTTTGGGGTCTCCTTTGGAGATTTTCAAGACACACCTGGATGCCTGCTTGTACAACCTAGTCTAGGGAACCTGCTTCAGCAAGGGGGGTTGGGTCAGACGATCTCTAGAGGTCCCTTCCAACCCCTACAATTCTGTGATTCTGTTTGCATTTTTGTTGCTACTGAACTGAGTGGTCCCAAGAAATTCAAATTGCCCTTATGTGCCTCAGTTCCTTTATCATCTTAATAGATCTTATATATGTGAATATTTACTTAGCTCACAGAGAAATTACAAAACTTGAATTAAATCAAGATTGGTGATTACAAATGCTAAAGAGAAAATATAAGCAGTAAAATTAAGATACATGAATTGAAAAAATGAGTGTCAGAGAAAAACTTTTAAAATCTGGCTAGGTCAAACTTCTTAAAAAATGAATGAGTATACTTCAGGTTCAAAGGTTTAAGATTGTGGGATTTACATTCTCATTTAACTTCTGATTTCTATCCCTGTGGTGCTGGTGCTGGGAAAACAATCCTTTGCATATTTATTGTCTGTGAATAATATGTGTGAAGTCCTTCTTTGTGGCTAGAGGGAACTGTATTTTTTTATAGTGAATGGTGCAAGAGAAAGTATTCAAAATAACTCATTTATCAATTGATTTCTAATCCATTTTCAACCTTTCTTCATATCCTACCTAAAATAAATAATTAATTAATTAAAAGCCTGACAGTCCAAAAGCATGTTTTATGTTGAACAGTTAAATATGATAGATTGACAACATCATCATAAAAGTTCTCTATCTTTCTGAAATAATGATTCTGAGATTATTGACACGAAATATGTCCCTCAAATTATTCTTCCCTATAGACTCCCTAAAAAACTTATGTTATTTCTATAGTATTCTCCAATTTCCCTCTGAAATGGTATTGAACACTTGGGAAGGAAAACCAGATTATTTTCCCTCCTGCAGTCATAAAAATCAGGTTTCTTACTGTAAACTCTGAACTGCTCACAGTTACTCAAAACATAAGTTGACAAACAAAGAAATGTGACATTTGTTTAGAAGATAACTTCTCTCCAAGAAGGAACTACTCAGTAATTTACAAATAGTAAAGAATCAGGTGCAGAAAAGCTATAATTCACATCAGTTATTTAATGAACAAATAACATTATCATCTTAGAAAAATGTGAGCTGTTTCCATTGTAAAGCACAGTATATCTAGGTGAAACCTGGATCTATTTCCTTAAGAGACTTCAGGTCAATATCCTAGCACTATATAAACGTGATACTCAATTAACTCACACATGTTTTGCAAACAAAAGCTGAGAAGAAGCCTCTTAGCTAGTGCAAAACTTGCTGCACTCATTCATAGATGGTCTATTAGTGAATTTGATAGTGTTCAGTCTTTCTGTGTAGTCAGATAAAGTCTTTGTAACAGGCTAAGTGGCAAGGCATTGGTAGAAGAGTATGGTCCTTTCCTAAGAGTTTGAAATCTACATATGTACTTTAGTGTTTTTATGTTGCTGTTAAATGTAAACATTTAGGTATTAAATATTCATGTTACTTTCAAACTTCCAGATCTCTTAAGTTTGTCATATTCTTCACATTATTTTGTCCTTATGCCCCAGAATTACTTGCCACACATGGCTAGACTGCTGAATTTTTGCATTTCTCCTCCTCATCCTTTCTGTTTTCTCTAGTTCGGGTTGGGATAACTTTCTTCATAGTGACCAGTGCAGTGTTGTGTTTAGGTTTCAGGATAAGAATGTTGATCACACACCATCATTTCAGTTTTATTGCTGAGCAGTACTTACACAGAGTCAAATACATTTCAGCTTCTTGTGCTACCCTTCCAACAAGGAGCTATGAGTGCACAAGGAGCTGGGAGAGGACAAAAACAGGACAGCTGACGCAAACAGGAGAAGAAGATATCCCATATCATAAGAATTTATGTTGAACAATAGAATGGGGAAGACATAGCTGGGGAGTTGAGGGGAAGCCATTACTTCGGAACTAGTCACATTGCACACCACTTGATTGCTATATTCTACTATTACTGTTGTTATTTTACCTTCCTTTTCTGTTCTAAAAGATTGCTTTTATCTCAACTCATGAGTTTTACCTTTTTCTAACCCTCTTCCCCATCCCACTGCAGGGGGGAGAGTGAACAGCAGTGTATGCTTAGCTACCTACTGGGTTAAACAACAGCACCCCCCTTTCTTTTATCAAAACAAAACAAAACAAAAAACACCTATGGCTATTTTTTCCAATTTAACAAGGTAAAAGTTTTTAGCTGTTTTAAAGCTAGCTAGTGATATGCATGATCATCACAGAAAGGTGACCTTGATCTTAAGCTTCAACATCTAAAATTAAGGCCGGTCATGGTTAAACTCATAACTTTAATAGTATTAAAGGCAATTTCAAATGGAGGGATATGTAAGGTTGCAGTAACAAAAGGAGATTTAAAGGAAAAAAAGAACAAATACCTAAGAACACTGAGGCCCCCATGTGAGTCTCATTTGATTTTTTAATCTGGAAATGTATTACTTTAAGTAATTTTTGTATCTTTATCTTTAGAAACTTACTGATAAATAATATGCCTTGTTTTGCACTTTTATCTGAGCACTCTATAGCCAGGAGAAAAATTATCCTGTTAGCAATATGCCTAGGGTGCACCATGTAGAAAAAAAAAATCATCTCTTTATGTAAAATATAAATAAATAGAAATATAATGCCTCTAAGAAAGGATTTATAAGTAACATACCAGAAATAATCTCTGGTCATAATGTTAACTTGTGAGTTTTTTCAGTACTGCTCATACCCATGTGAAAATAACAAGATGTATTATCAGTAGGTAATTCAGGAATATCTTCGTTTGCATACAAGATTTCTTCGTAAGTGCCCACTGGGCTTGTGCTATTCACCATTCTGTAACATTTATTTTCATTTCAGATATTATGTAGAAAGCCTCTCAGATCACTGTTATTTATAACTTAAATATGGACTGCAGCTTTGTTGGACATGGCTAAAGTACTGAAAACAACAAAATAGCTTTGATAACAGTATTGCCAGCCTGGATGATACCACATTTCCTGTTTAGACAGTTTATAAACAGCAGTATTGGAGATGCCAATTAAAGAGATTAAGACATTCAGAAATTTTAGTCAAGCTAGGAATGTGTTTTCTTGTTGTTGTTGTTGTTGATTGTTTGGTTTTTAAACGTAGTGCTGGAATTGTTTCCTTTCAAGCAGCTGTGAGACATTGACCTGTCTGCCAGGTTAAAGCATACAGCTGAGTTTGTGTCCATTACCCCTTGATCTGTTTTTAGGTACTACTGAAAAGAATCTAGGCCCATTCTCTTGACATTCTCTTCCTTAAAATATTTGTTTAAATTGATGAGATCCCCTTTTGGTTTTCTCTTTTCTAGGTTGACATGTCCTAGATCTATCAGCCTTTTTTCATAAGGGAAGATGTTCCAGGCCTCTAAACATCTCTGCAGCTCTCTTCTGGATTTTCTCCAGAAGTTTCTTAGCTTTCTTAAATCAAGAAGCCCAGAATTAGACATAGCACTCCAGATGTTTTCTTAACAAGGCAGAAGAAATTTGGAGATACACCTCCCTCAATCTGTTGGGAATGCTCTTGCTAATGTACCTCAGGCTACCACTGTTCTGTTTAGCTACAAGTGCATAATATTAGCTCTTTTTTTTTAAATTATTTTTTTTAAGTAGTCTACCTCTGAGATTTAGCTTCCCATTTTGGTACCAATACAAACGCAGACTAGTATCTTAAACCCTTGTAAACGAATTAGTACTTAACTACTTAAAGTTATGAGTTATTTTTTCACACATGGGTTTTTAAATTTAAGTAAAGGCATATGAGTTTGATCATTCTAATCATACTTAGTTTTTGGTTTTATTATCTGAAAACCTGAACCAGTAAAATTCTATTTTTAGTGAGGTTCATTACATTGTCACATTGTACTTCGTTCAGTTTTACCACATTATCACAGAATCTTATTTTTATATTCTGTCATGGATTTCTTTGCATGTAAAAGAAAGAAGATAAAAAAAAAAAAAACTCATTATGGAAGAGAATGTAGGAATGTAAGATGCCAGAAACTCCCTATGCTTTTAGGTTACCCTGTGAACAGTTAAATATTTTATTATCTTGCCAAGAGTAGTATTGTCTCCCTGGCTCTGCTGATACAACTGATCAATTATTACTTTGATCTAGGGCTGGAGAAACTCTCCTATGAAGAAAAGCTGGGTGAACCAGGCTTGTTCAGCTTGGAGAAGACTCCAGGGAGACCTTATTGCAGCCTTTCAGTATTTAAAGAGAGCTTATAAACAGGAGGAAGACTGACTTTTAATACAGTCTGATAGTAGTAGGACAAGGTAGAACCGCTTTAAACTAAAAGAAGGGAGATTTAGGTTAGATGTTAGAGGTAAATTCCTTACTCAGAGAGGAGCGAGGCATTGGAGTAGGTTGCCCAGAGAAACTGTAGACACCTGGAGGTTTTTAAGATCAGGCTGGATGCACCCTGGGCAGCCTGATCTGGTGAATGCACCCCTACCCATGACAGAGGGTTCCAACTAGACAGGCTTTAAATCCATTCCAGTCCAAGCCATTCAGTGATTTTTGTTGTTGCAGGTGTTGTTTTATTTGTTTATTTTCCTTTTTAAAGGACTGTGTAAAATCAGAGAATAATAGAATTTGGGTACAGTCAGATTTCTCAGACTTACAATACCTTCCTTCAACATGAAGCATTATTACATAGTGCATTTGAAAATGCTATCTGTTTCTCCTTTACTTTTCTAAGATCTCCAATATTTTCAGACTTTATTTAGGCAGGAAAATAAGTACTTTCACAAGATTGTACAGATTTAATAAGGCAAGTCCTGCTCCAGTGATCACATGTATACATTAGTTGCATGATAGTGTGAAAAATAATGAAGATATGCCCATAGTTATTCAAGGAGAAGGATGCTATGACTGGAGGTTAAAACATCTGCTGCAATGTTATTTCCAGTAAAAGAGCTAAATAAGCACTTAATATGAATATACTTTCAAATTAAAAAAAAAATAAAAATTGATGTTTAACATTTCATTTTTATTTAACGGATAAGCTGTATTGTAGGGATTCCCATCCTACAGAGAACTTTGTTACGTCCCTAACTTTAAACATGTGACCTCACAGCTTGCTGTAGCAGGTAGTCTGGCAATGAGATGCAGTCTGGCAATGATACTGCAGTAAAATAACTCCAGCTGGTACAAAATCTTTCAGATGATACGAATTTGTTTAAATCCCTCTGTTGGAATTTGAAGATACATCTATTTATACAAATTATAAAGAGTGTGACATAGACATGGACTGATTAATATTTAAATAGTATAGCTGCATACCTGCTAAATAAATTCTTTAAACCAATAAAACCAATAAAATTGAATCTTTAAGATGGCTTAATGATCAGCATTGTTAAAATGATGGCTAATACTGAAAGTGTAGTTATGGAGGAATGTGTTGGAGGATTTCCATTTATTAATGATATTCCAAGAATAAATCTTATACGGTTTAATAGAAACAGAAATGTGTGATGTTGGTTATTCCTTGCTAGCTTATTGGGGCAGCTGTTACTAGCATCACACAGCTCTTGATTTCTTCTCTCTCTCTAAACTGTTTTTATGCCACTCTGTTGCTTCTCAAATGGTATTTAAGCTCCACATTGACAAATAAGAGTTCTGTGTGTGGTCTGGTGTATGCAGTACAGCTAGAGATCAGTCGACTGATTTGAGAACTTCTTTCCTCTGTCTGAAATGTCACAATTCCCATTGACTGCATTACTGGAAGGAGAGATTTTACATTTAAGCTCCACGATTGGTCAGATTTTGTGGTAACATTAATTTCCTGAGATTAGCTTACAAAGCTGAGGGGAAAAAAGTTAATATTAGACACCTGTAACATTAAAAATGGATGACTAATATTGCTGATACATTTCACAAATTCGTAGTATTTCATTGTGTGATAAACAAGGGAATATCAAATATTTATTAGTTTATTAGAATTTTTCCTCTTTTAAATGTGTATAGTTGACTTTTCACTCGAAAATGACCTTCAGCTTTCATTTCAAACCCTTCAAAATACCTTAATTTACTGAAATTCAGTACTAACTCTGTATAGCATTGTCTTGATGTGGAATGCATTTTTCATCCTCAAGTCTTACTTCTTGCTTTGTGGAGGTATTGAAATGGTATTTTCTTAGAAAATTGTTTTCAGTTTTTGAAAAGTAATGAAGAAAAATAGTCATTTTAATTTATTTTTTATTTATTTATTATTAATAACACAGATACTAGTTCATAGAGAGCAGAGATCACTTTGTCTTCCAGACATGACTCCAAGGTCCTACCAAACCTTGTTTCAGTTTTTATACAAGGATTTATAAGTTGGCACCTTCCTTAAACTGCTTGCCCCCATGAAAATACCTCAATGTGAGAAAAAGAAAAAATTACTTAAGAACATAATCTCCTCAGCATGGTATAAGTACTGTGTTGCCAATTTGCTCTTATCTGTGTAGAAATTAAATCACATGGCTTTGCACCCACTCTCTAAAGTTAGTACACAATGACTATCTCCTGTTGCTTTTTTTTTTTTTTTTGGCCATGATCTTGCTGAGATTTTATTGACTGAAAATAGCCTACACTACTGACATGAGCTGTTTTCACCTCCTTCCTTCTTTACATATGTCTAACGTTTTATCTGCAAGTGTAGCTATTCAATATCAAGGATAGCCTTTTAGCTGTGCGCTGATGTTTCCTAACTCAGATATAGGGAATGGCTTTTTGGTGCTCTCAAGATACCACAAGCAAAAGAATTAACAAGAGAAGGGCAGCAAAAGGAACACAATGCCAGTGTATTACAGTCAAGACATCCATTTCAAAAACGGAATTTCTGCTTTTAATGAGGGCTGGGGACCCTTGCTGATAAGGTTACAATTTCTATTATCCAGGGTGCTGATACTATGTATGAGGACCTCTGTTTTCAAGCTTGGTTGTTATTTACAGTTTATTTCTTACTGAATGATTTTGTCCTTGCAGTATGACAGGAGAACAACTACTGTCTGAGCAAGAATCAGGGGTGGCTAATAGACTCTGATGGCTGATTGTCTGAATACTGATGTCTGACATCAGTGTTATGGACTTGAGGCAGCGTTCTTTATTATCTCATGAGTCAGTAATTTTACTTATGGACTAGCATGTTTAAGGCTTGGAAACTAAATTACGAAAACTGTTTCCCTTGTAAAATGTTAAAAACACACCATATTTAAAGCTTAAGAATGAATATCATATGAATTTAGAAGTGTTTTTCTTCAACCAGCAAAATAAAATAGCTCACCACCATTATACATACTTGCCTCAGTATTTTTAACACCTGTTTTTTTCCTCACAAAATGGTACAGAACTTGGGAAGGGTATGACCTTGGTAAAAGAGAGAAACACAGAGCCTTAAAAGTGTTTGGATGCTTCATCACTGTGTTCATCAGAATGGAATTCAAGTGAATAATTGTTTACTTCCAGTGTATAAGTATCTATGTATGAACCAAATGCCCTCTCTGATCAGTACAGAGAAATAAGCACTTCATGAAGAGATTTTTATCTTATTTGAGTAAACTTCAGATCTGTGTGACTTGTGTCTATAATTCCTATTACTACAGAAGTATTCTACACTGTGGGCTTCTCATATTCAACAAGTCGAATTCTGCTATCTGTTTAATAGGAAAAATGCTAAATCCTTGGCCCCTCAAAGCCTTCTAAGGTTTGGCTGTACATGGACAGCATACTTTCACATAAGATCTTTGTGAGAGTGGACAACATCCACGCATTCCAGCACAGTGCAGCAGCTTGTCCTTGTAGCTTCGTAAACCTGATGCAACTAGATGGAAGGTTACACGCTCCACTGATGAGCTGAGCTGCACTTAGCACATGAAGCTGCAGAAGAGCAGGGAGAACAAGCCATTGCAAATGGCTTGTGCTGGCTGCATCAGTGTGCAGGAGACAGCAGTTTCTGTGGTATTGCCTTTCAGCATGACAGCTGATTAGGTTATAGCAGTTTACACCCCTGGCAGGAGACTGTCCTTACTACAAGGCCAATACTTCCTTTCCAAGATTCACAGACTTGCAGCCTCTCATCTTTCAGCTGATCTTAACATAATTTATTTTGATCTAACATAAGCATGAGTTACAGGCAAATTTTACCACAAAATACATAACAATGTTAAATAGTAATATCAGTGCAAATCCTAAAGAATTAAACTCTAAAATGTTCATATGCGACAGAGATTCCTCTGAGTCTTTTATCAACCCTGATAGGCCCAGATCAGGTCTAGATTCTTTTATATTCAATTAAATGTTGCCTGTCAAATAAATGTAAGGGATCCTTTATCAGAAATCTCTATTAAGTTTAGAAACTTGCACCAGATGTCCTACAAAGGTTTGCAAACAATTACATGCTATGAGTCAGCAGATGTTATTGTTTTTTAGGCGTTTAACGATAAGGCCGTAGTTTAAGAAGTACAGAAGTTACATTGTTAAAACATAGGATGAATTATATAGAAATTATGGCCTGCTAACTCCTTGGCAGCGTAACAGTTGTAGAGTTTTTAAAAACCCACCTGTTCCAAAATGGGTGTAGCATTTAATGGGAAACATATTGCAAAGTTACACTGAAATGATGTAATGCATAGAAAACAAAACACCAATGCTTTGATCATAACTAAAAAACCAAAATACCTGATATCATAGTGTTCATAAAGTGAAGCTTACGTTCTATTGCAGACACTGCAGCACTAGAATAATATGGGTAGATGCACAGTGTTGGCAGATGGTGATGTATCTATCTGATGTTCCCACAGTCCTGAGATGCTTCCTGAATTCCAAATAGCTATTGGGAATAGGCAGAATTTTTTGTTTCTTTATTTCCAAAAAAAAAAACAGAGGAAAGAAAAACAAGTGAAAATCATGCTCTTTCAATGCAAGCAAAGCATGAAAAAATGTACTCCTCAATGTCCATACTTTACCTGCACACCATGACAGTAACAGCGTGCAAGTAGAGTCCTGCTGGCTTCACACTCCTCTGCAGAAGTCCATTAACGTAACTTAAGCTTCAAGCATGAGACTGACCTAAGCTGGTCTGGCAGGCTTAACAGAAAGGGTGGAAGGGGAAAGGCCAGAAGGCTTGCACTGTCCATGCAGCTGAATCTGTATATATTCTGAGTTTCAACATCTCCCTTGCTTACTTCCCTTTTTTATCAAATTTATTCTGGGTAGATATACCTTGCTACAAAAATTTATCCCATTTACGAATTCTTATTTTCTTGGAAAGACACTTCATAAAACACATTTTTGCCACCTCCCATATCAAGGAAAGATTCTTAATGATATATTTTTTCTTCCCAGTTCTTCCATAAATTGTGCAAGAAGAGAAAGGGGAATACATTCTGTGATGCTATCTACCCTTGCAGGTATTGTTTTGGTAGGTTACCTTTGAAATTTTCTTTTTTACTCTTCAGTGTACACTGCAACTTCAGGTAATGACAAAGAAATAAAAGAGGCACTATTGGACATATATTGCTGTTTTCCCTCAACTAGGGAAAAAAATATTAATTAAAAAAAAAAAAAAAAAAAAGGAA